>JANBPO010005039.1:1964598-2116623 GCA_024336825.1 Amorphophallus titanum | reverse complement strand
GCGGTTTTCTCTTTCGCAAAAGGAAAGAGCATCGGGGCCGGATGGCTTTCCACTTGCCTTTTTTCAGATTTGCTGGGAGATTATCAGGGTTCACCTGTTGAGTGCTATTAGAGAGTTCCAGGAGGGGAGAGCTCACATGAGAGATATCAATAGAACCTTTTTGGTGCTCATCCCCAAAAATCAAGGTCCACAGTGTTTTTAGGATTTCAGACCCATCAGTCTATTAAACAATACTTACAAGATCATCACCCAACTGCTTACGAGAAGACTAGACAGTTTAATGGATAGGTTGGTCAGTGACTTTCAGGGGGCTTTCATTAGGGGCAGGCACATTCAGAATAATTTTCTGGTGACTCATGAGTGTCTCTTTCGTATAAAAATTTATAAGAAGAAATGGGTGGTCCTCAAGTTGGATTTTGAGAAAACTTATGAGAGGGTCAACTGGCAATGTCTGTTTACAGTATTGGATAGTATGGGTTTTGGTGATACTTGGGTTGAATAGATCTGTGCTCATATCTCTTCAGGCACATTTATTGTTGTCATTAATAGGAAGCCCCCCTCATTCTTTCATAGTGATAGGAGCCTCCGTCAGGGAGACCCCATGTCTCCCCTTCTCTTTGTTTTGGTAGCACATATTTTGAGCAGGATGTGGTCAAGAGCAGAGGAGACTAGGATGATCAAAAGTTTTCTCTCAAGGCTAGGTGGCACCTCCATCACACATTTACAATACGCGGACAACACCATCTTATTCCTAGCAGAGAATGAGCCCCAGCTGTTTACTGTCAGATTGTTGTTAGAGATATTGGAGGAGGTTAGTGGTCTTAAGGTGAATTTCAGCAAGAGTCTCTTGGTGGGTGTGAATATGGAGGGTAGGGCACTTCACAGGGCGACTTTCATTGTGGGTTGCCAAATAGGAGCCTTCTCCTATCCTATTTGGGCCTCTCACTCGCTCCGAGGTCTCTTCTTTGTAGTAAGCGGTGGCCATTAATACAAAGATTTGAGTCCAAACTTGCCGGTTGGAAGGCGAGGCTACTCTTTGTATAGGGGGAGACTTGTGTTTTGTATATCAATACTGGATACTTTGCCAATCTATTTCCTCACCATTTTTCGGATCCTGAAGACGGTGGCCAAGAAGTTTGAGTCTACTCAGGTGAGATTCTTTGGCAGTGATGACAGAAGTGGAGGCTGGCATGACATAACCTGGGGTAGAGTATGTAAGAGCAAGGATATGGGGGTGTTGGCATCAAAAATGTTAGAGATGTGAACTTGGCTCTTCTATGCAATTGGTTGTGAAGATTGGGAGCTGGTGTGGATGGCTTGTGGGCTTCTGTCAGCCCTCACAAAGTCACAATTACACATTTATTTGTTAAACATCCTTTTCAGGGGCTTTTTCATAAATACATGGGAGGTGTTTTCGTAATGATAAAACAACTTGAGATTTTAAGGAGTTATAAAGATATATCTGGATTGGAGGGACTTATCTGTGCATATGAAAGATTAAAGGGGCTAAAGACTAAATGCCTACTTTTTTAAAAATGAGATATGGTCCCAACCGTTTTACAGATAGAAAAAAGTGAAGGGGATCAGAAGTTAGGGAGCTTAATACTTTTTGAAAGCAGAAGGTGGCTATGTGTTGAACATACTTTGGATTTTATTCAGGGGAGAAAAGTGTCACTGTTGAACTGCATTTTGATCTGCCTGTTAATGTCAATTCTGACCATGTGATCCATTGATATAAACTGCACAATGCTTCTCTTTCAAATTCGATCTATAATTTTGTGCTTTTTGCTACAAACTCATGAGAATCAGCTCTGGCTTTCTAGGTATTGAACTTGTTCTTGGAACTCGGGTAAAGGCAGCGGACCTGAGACGGAAGACTTTACTTACAGCTACTGGAGAAACTATCAGTTATAAGATTCTGATCTTAGCAACGGGTGCTCGGGTATTAAATTTGACTTCACATAGATATGTTTCAATTTACCTCACTAACTAATTGTGTTTCTTCTCCATCAAATTCATGTTAATATTAGCAACATCTCAGGTGCATGTCTTGTATGTGTAGGCCCTAAAGCTTGAAGAGTTTGGAATAAGAGGCTCAGATGCTGAAAATATTTGCTACTTACGCAGTTTGGCTGATGCAAATAGGCTTGTGGATGTAATGAAAACATGCTCTGGTGGTCATGCTGTTGTCATAGGTGGAGGCTACATAGGCATGGAGTGTGCTGCAGCATTAGTCACAAATCGTATCAAGGTTACAATGGTTTTCCCTGAAGAGCATTGCAGTACGTACTCAGACATATTTTTGCATTGTGTTCTAATAATCGCTACATCTTGTTATTCCTTTTCTTGGAAATTTGCATGTCTTTTAATCATGCATAACATAATCTGAGATTAGAAGTCTCTTTTGCATTGACAGTGGCCCGCCTATTCACACCCAAGATTGCTGATTTTTATGAAGAGTACTATGAGTCAAAGGGAGTAAACTTCATCAAAGGAACTGTACTGACATCATTTGAGAACAATTCAGAGGGAAAGGTATCACATACACGCACATTCACTAGTCCATTAGTTTCTTCCAGGAAAGGGTCGGGTTCAGTGGGGCACTAGATGAGGAGAAGTGTCATGCCTCTAACATAGTAGGGTCCTTCCAGTTGAGAAAATATTGGGATGTGGGCTATCGGTGACCCGGACACGGGGGTTTTCAGTGACCAGACTGAGGGACGGGATAAGGCGATGGGGGGAGACACATGAGTTTGATGTATCTCGGGCATCCCCTCCCGTAGCCGTATCCTTCTCAGGGTGATATCGGGCACTCTTCTTTTACGCAGAGCCGAGGAGAGACTCGAATGGCATGGGAGGTTTCCAGGATTTGGGAAAATGAGGCTGAGATGCGAATGTGCCAGTTGATTTCTCGACAATCACCTATGGAACCAAGGTTTGACTGGGGGGCATCGCCAGGACGCAGCACCTGGGCTCGGGAAACGGACACGTGGAGAGAAGGGAGATTCCATAGGTGCAAGTGCACAGGCGATTGTGGGGAATCGTGTATTAGACATCTTTCCCCACAGACCGCAAGCAGTCGGTGTTTATTTACATCAGATTGAATCTGAACACCTCCGTTCCATGCTGAAGAGTAGTTTGTATGTATCTGAAGCCACGAGTGGAGGGCCGGGAGCATTCCACAGCTGTGGGCTCGCATTCGATTGGGAGGTATTTGCTGGGGTCAGGGATGCTGGACACACACGCTGAGTGGTGTGAGGGAAGGTTGGGACCGGAACATGGATGTTGAGACATGCATTCCGGTGGTAATATATTTTATGAAGGCCGCGTAGGCTTTACAGGTGGGCCGTGGTGGCTGAATTACAACTGGTGCAAGTCGCAGGACAATCCTGACATGTGAGTTGATCCTCGGGTCAATGCGTGATAAGGCAGATATCTGCGTGTCTTACAGCGGCTCTCCTCGAGGCGAGGGCCATGCCCGATTCACCAAGGGAGTGCTAGACTAGGTGACCAGAGGAGGTACTGGCTGGTAACTGGGCGAGGGCTGGGCGCAGCTCGAATCGAGCAGTCGGGCACGGCCTTGTGACGGAGGGAGATGCTGCATCATGGCATATGTGTAGCTCTCGTAGGCTGGCATACGCGAGCAGACCCAGGATGTGGGTGTGTTTGCCATCGTCATAACGCCTTATGTGTAGCAGGAGTGGACTTGTGTGACATGGCTAAACTCCGCGTGAGGGGAGTATGAGTGACATACCCTCGGCGTGTGTAAGCCGATTCACAAGCCACCCGCACACACAAATCTCCTTGTGCTCCTCTTGCTTGCTGGAGGCGAGTATGCATGGTCTGTTGCTCTGGATTGCACACACCCTATTTCCCCACCCCTTGAGCTTCTAAGGGATTTTTATAGGGGAAGATGAAGGGTTAGGGAAGGGTTTAGGCGGACCGGGTTAAGGGCTATAACTGGTCTGGGTAAACCCTTGAGAAAGCACATTTTTTCCTAATTCTATACATTTCTGTCATTGAGGACTCTCTAAGAGCTGTCCTGGCGCAAGTGGATGATGAAGGTAAAGAAAGGGAAGCTTATTACCTCTCTAGGTTATTTAATCCAGTAGAGGCCAAGTACACTGTCATGGAGAAAACTTATGCCTCATTAGTTTGGGTAGCTCAGAAGTTGAAGCACTATTTCTTAGCCCACCAAGTTAGGCTGATCTCTAGAATGGACCTGATCTGTTATCTTTTAGAAAAGTCCATCCTTTCTAGTAGGTTAGCTCGCTAGTAGAGCTTTCTCTCTCAATTCGATATCGCATTCATCTTTCAGAAGGTAATCAAGGGATATGCCATCACTGAGCATCTTGCCCATCTTCCTATTGCCTGCACTGATTCTATTCAGGATGAGTTCCCTGATGAGCATCTCTTTGTCCTTACCCATCATCCCTTCTAATCTCTACACTTCGATGGTGCACTCAACTCGCAAGGCCGAGGGGTAGGTGCCATTCTTCTCACTCCATAAGGAGTGACGATCCCTCTTGCGTATCAACTCTCTTTTCCTACTACCAACAACATTGCTGAGTATGAAGCTCTCCTGGCTGGATTAAAGCACACCTATTTCTTAGGTGTGCGTTAATTGAATATCATAAGAGATTCTCAGCTTGTTCTGCGCCAAGTGTTGTCCACATACCGCACTCGTGACCTGAAACTCAAGCCGTATCAAGATTTGGTCATTCTCTTGGCTAGGCAATTCTACAAATTGATTTACATTCACACCCCTCGATCTCAGAACATTCTTGCTGATGCGCTGGCATCGCTTGCTTCCTCCTTTCCTCTCAGTCGAAGCACTGAGACTATCGTCGTCCAAAGACTGGATGCTCCTTCTCTTCAGGACCCTTTGTTCGATAACCTTAGGAAAACTGTAGAGGTAAAGGTTGAGAAGAAGGATTTGAGGGAGGTTTCTTTAGCAAAATTAGAGGAGATCTTGGAAGAAGAAGAGTTGTCATGGTATCATGAAATTGAGCAGTATTGTAAAGATGGATCATTCCCGGAAGGGGCAAATGATGAGCAGCGTAAGACTATTAGAAGAGCCACTTTGAGGTACACCATCATTGCTGGAGAATTATACTGGCGAACTCTCAATGGAGTGCTAATGAGGTGTCTACATGACGATGAGACATGGAAGGTGGCTGAAGTAGCTCATTCAGGCAAGTGTAGAGGTCATGTCAATGGCCAAGCTTTAGCGAAGAAGATCTTTAGGCATGGTTTTATTGGCCCACTCTAGAGGAAGATTGCTCCCTCCATGTCCGAAGGTGTCTCAAGTGCCAAATCCATGCCGATTCCCCTCCTATAGCCCCCCCCTACCTCCCCCCCACCCCCCCCCCCCCCCCCCCCCCCCCCCCCCGCCCCGCGGGGGGGGGCGGGCCCCCCCCATCCGACATCTTCAATCCTTCCGACACGGAGGATATCGCTGCCATCATTACAGTCCCCGCACCAGTTCCTTCTTTATCTGTAAAACAAGTAGGGCCGTCCGGCAAGGACAGGCTGGTCCTCCAGTCACCCCTAGAAGAGCCATCATTGGTGCCCCAATTCCAACAGTCCACGGGTGATCAGAGTCAGTCTGATCCCAGCGGCAAAGGCAAGGTAGTGTAACTCCCTGATCGAGAGTAGCACAGCAGCCCACAGAAAGCTCAACCCAACATATTACCATCATTGGAGGATGCTCGAGCCAACAGGAAAGTCCTCCACTAGATGAAGTGCTTCCCTATGAGCATCACAATTTGGGAAGCCATTGTTTGGAGTAAACAGTTGAGGGAAACCCTTATCAAGATACTCTAAGAGCCAAATGTCTATGAGGCACAAGCCGCAGAAATGAAGGCCGCCACATATGAAGCCTTCGCCACTGCTGTTACCTTCACTGACAAAGACATGCTGCTCTCCCCTCCGTGCCATAATCGCCCCCTCTACATGAGGGGAAAAATCAATGGGCATGAGGTAAACCGGATCCTGGTGGACGCCAGTGCTGCTATCAACATCATGTCCCTGAAGACATTCAAGACTTTATATTTGACCCCCTACCTCTAGAAGGTTCGCACGGTCAAGATATTCGGCTTCAATCTAGACATCGAGGATGCCCTCAGCCGGGTGGATGTCGACCTGGTGCTCGATGATTTCACCTCTAAGGTGACCTTCTACATCATTGATGCTAATACATCCTACAAAGTGCTACAGGGCAGACCTTGGCTCCATAAAAATTGGGCCGTCCCTTCTACTCTCCACCAATGCATCAAGTATGCCAAGGATGGGGAACAACACATGGTCTTTGCAGACCTATCTCCATTCACCCCAGCAGAATGCAATCTAGTTGATGCCACCCTTTATTTTGGGGAAACCAGCCCATACCATGTGATCAAGAGCAAGAGCAATGGCTGGCTCTCAGAAGGAGATGAGGATGACCTCTTCTTCGTTTACGAGGAAAATGTCAAGCTTCATCAGCTATGCCTTAACTCCAAGTCAATCTCAGATCACCCTGAGAGGTGCAAAATCAATTTCAAGGCTAATATTATTAGCCAAGCTATCAACAAGAGCATACACTTGCCACCAGACTACATCTAGCTCGCGTGTGCGTCAGATGAGCACAAAGTCGAGCGGCTCACAATATTTGCAGTTACTTACAAACGATAACTCAGAAGCAAGAAGAAGGCTAACAGGGACAAGCCCATTGTCTTCTACAAAGGAGACGTGGCCCCTCAGGCCGCACTGGAAGATGATTTCAGCTGGTCCATGCAAGTCGACAATACTCCAGAAGCCATCCAAGTATTGGATGACCTACCACCACACATCCGGGAGATGTGCCTCAAGTAGCATATTCCCCAATGGCAAGGTTTCACACAGCGAAGATACTTTCGCAAGTTGTGGGCCCCTTCCCTAGTTCGGGGGCAACCCCCGTTCTCCCACAAAGATAGCAGGGGACTCAGCTATGGCCAAGATCCAGACTTCCATGTCTACTACGCGGTCAATGTCGTAGGCCTGGTGTAGCCGATTGGCAATCCAGCTCATGTCGAGACCAAATTCGATAGCTCCAGGGATGAGGAAGAGCAAATCCTAACCTCACACCCCGCCAAGACCAGTACCCCAGTTCAAGCACTCGGTGAGTCCTCACCGTCTGCCTGCAAGGATGTTGGGACTGAGGAAGTCCCCAGTGCTTCCCAACCAGTCAGAGAACCCAGTCCGGTAAACCTTCCCGATGAGGAAGGTTCTCAAAATGGCAGCCATGAAGCATTACCGGCTCTAGCGGGCAACTCCAACCAAGCTTCGATGGTACCAACTGATAACTATCATCTGGGCGCTGGCGGGCCAGAACAATCCCAGTCTGGGCTCAGCAATAACAATCTCCCAACTTCATCAACTTCAACTAGTGGCTTCGAAAACCAGGAGGTACACGAAGCCGCCACCGATGATGAAGATTTTATCGACATACAACCCGCTCCTCTTGAGCTAGAGGACGGTGGCTAGGCAACCATTGACGAACTCGTGGAAATCAACATGGGCGAAGATGAAGCCCCCCAGCCGATGTTCATCAGCACTCTCCTCACCGAGGCAGAAGGCAGGACTACAAGCAACTCATGCTCGAATACAAAGACTGTTTCGCCTTGACATACAAGTAGATGCTAGTGCTAGTGATGTGAAACAAATATCCAAGTTCGAGATTTTCTTTTCTTTTCATTTTTTTCTCCCATTTTTTTTATCCACATCTTTTTTTTGTTTTCAGATAATAACTTCTCTCCCCTTTTTTCCACTTCTCAATTTTTTTTTAAATTTCATTTCTTCTCTTTTTTCTCTAAGTTTCCTCCTTTTTTTTTCTTCTTTTTCTTTGAAAGTATTTTCTCACTTTTTTTTTCAGCCTGCTACAGTAAGGGAAAATAAATTGTCACAGTGAAGAAAATAAAATGTGATAGAACTAAGAGAGAGGGGGAGAGAGAAGTGAGAGAACAAAGGGAATAAAGATAAGAGAGAGAGAGATTACGTGAGAGGGAAAGTAAGAGAGAGGGGGAAGAGAGAGAATGGTAGAGTGGGAAAGAGAGAGACCACGGGGGAGGGGTTGCTTGTTTTTTTTTCTTTCTGTTACACAAGCTTCACGCCGGAACGGAGAGAGAGAATGGGTTAGAGAGAGAGAGAGAGCACGACGAAGAGAGAGACGCGGGAGGTGGGGGGGAATGACCACGGTGGCCTGCGAGTTGGTCACGGCGTGCTTGCCGGCTTGCTGTGGGTGAGCCGCCCCTATGCTCGAAGGGGGGGGATGCTGTGCTCGATCTACCTGGAGGAGGGGTGCCGGTCGGGTGTGGAGGCGAGAACTGCTCGCCCGCGCATCTGGGGACGTCGACCGGCACGGGAGCTCGCTGCAATCTCTTAATTTGGGCTATCCGTGATGGCCAGCGCAGTGGGCACTAGTTGCTGTTGTTAGCAATGCCTAGGCGGTGGCGAACAATCTGCTTGCTGTGGCTGGGGACGATGCCAGCGTGGCGGACTGCTTGCTCTGCATGGCGGCTGCCATGGACGTGGGCGTTGGCCACGGTGGGCTCGCGGCAGTCAGGGACCGAGTTGGAGAATAGGGAAAGGGGGGGAGAGGTGGTTGGTGGGGGCTATGCTCGGTGGAGAGGTCGTAGCATTAGAAGAAAGAGTGGACGGACGATCCCACAGGGTGGCTACGACGATGGCACAAGGTGGAGACGGGGGTAGGCTATGCGGATAGGGGAGAGTTGCAGGGAGAGCGGTGTAGGGAGGGGAGATGCAGGTGGTGGGTGCAAGGCGGCTGGCGGGGAGCTTGACAAGGGCCGGCAGTGCAGATGTGGGTCGACAACATAGGATGGCTGGGCGGGTGCTCGGGAGTGGTGGTGCGGGTGTGCCGTTGTGGAGCTCGTCATTGCAGGTGACATAAAGTGGAAGAAAAGAAGATATGGGATGGGTGGTGCTGGGAGGAATGATAAATGATAAACCATGCGGCTTCTCCAATAGTTTCAGGGAGCTAAAACAGGGGGAGATGGATCTCCCCGCAGTTATTCTTGTTGGTCTGGTGTATAGTGCCTTTGGGGACAGAGGTACTGTGGCAGGATTAGTGGATGGAGCTTTGACACAGCTATTTGCAATTGGCACGTCTTCAATTTTCTGATGACACACATTTACTTGACTCTGGAAAAGAGAAAATAGCGGATGGTATCAAAACTGTCCTTTTGTTGATTTAGAATGTCACAGGATTCAAGATTAACTTCCTTGCATCTCAAGTAACTGGAATTGGTTTGCCTCAACACGTTGAAAAGGTTGGCTGGCATGCTAGGTTGCACAAGGTCAGATGTTCCTGCAAAATAGGCAAGACTCCACCTTTCAGATGGGCGTGTTGAATTAGAGAATGTGAAGGCATCATAGAAAGGTTTGGCCAGAGGTTAGATGGTTGGAAAGTTAGATTGCTTTCAGCTCATCAGAAGTGGATCCTCTCCGAGTCCATCCTTTCTGCACTTCCTATTTATCACCATTCAGTATCCGAGGTCCATGCAAGTTGATAGGAAGATGAAAAGCATTAGAAGGTCTTTCCTCTGGTGAGGACTAGCAAAAGGAGAAAATGTATACATCTGGCTTAGTTAAGCAATCTTCTTTTAGCAAAGCTTTGCTTGTTAAGTGGATGTAGAGATTTGAGTGAAGAGGAAGATTCTCTGTCAGCCAGAATTTTCAAAGAGAAGCATTTCAGATCTGGAGGGAAATGGAACCTCAGGCCTACTTGGTATATGTCCCTTTCTCATGCGTGGAAAGGTGTTGTCAAGAATGCTGATTCTTTATAAGTATCCACATGTTATCAAGTAGGGAATGGGAGGTAATAAGCTTTGGGAGGATTGTTGGTGCTCAGACATGGTGTTTGTCCACAATTCAGCCGTCAATGTGCCATTGCAGAGATAAGAAAATCAGTCAATTCCTGTCACATAAAGGTAGCAGTGGTTGAGTTTCATACTTAAGAGAAGTCCTACCGGGAGTAAACTTGAAGAATTTTCTCCGTTCTTCAAACCTCATTTTAGGTACAGCTTGACTCTAGAAATGGGGATAGAAGAACGTAGAGATGGAAGAGTAAAGGATGTTTAACCCTGAGCTCTTTCTTGAATGTGATTGCAGATGGAGGTCTCAAAGTCTGGTGGAAAAATCTACTCGAGTTCTGAATCTTCTTGTAAATGTTGCTACAGGAAGACATGGATGGCAGTATCAGCCGAAACCGATACATTTCGGCCGAAACGTATCGGTTTCGGCCGCACCCGAAACCATTTTAGCCCTCCTCATTTTCAGCTTTCAGATTTTCACTGTCAAATCTTAGTGAATCAAATTCTTAAATTCACTTTTTAAGATTTTCATTTTCCTTTTCCACAGTATCATGATCATGAATGACACTATTCAATTTTCTTTTGACTACTTTGTATTCTTTGGTTTGATAGTTAAATTTATCTAACAAATCAGCATATGCATCTTCCCAATTATCAATTGAATATTTTTCAAAATGATTACATACCTCTTCATCATTATTGGCCATGAGGCATATCCCTTGCTCCTCTTCCTCAGAGTTTTCAGCTTCGATGTCCTCTTCTTCATCGCTCCATGTGTAAACCATGGCTTGTGGCTTCTTCCTTTGAACATTGAAGTTCTTCTTCATTAACTCAGGACACTCTCCTTTCATGTGACCTGGCTTCCAGCAATGAAAGCAAGTAATGTTATCAGAATTTTTATTCTTATCAAAATTGAAGTTAGTATTCTGACCAGCCTACTGTGGCCTCCTCTTCTTGAAGGTCTTACCTCTGGTTCTCAGGAACCTTTGAAACTGGCAGGTCAGCATGGCTTGTTGCTCATCATCTAAATCAGAGAAAATTTCATGTTCCTCACTGCTCTCCCCACTGCTTCGAGATACCTTGAGAGCTATAGTTTTCCCCTTTTTGTTCTCTTCCACACTCCTTTTAAGGTTGATCTCATATGCCTTCAGAGATCCTATCAACTCTGTGACAGTCATGGTGGACATGTCCCTGGATTCTTCTAATACAGTGGCTTTTGTGTGCCACACCAGGGTTAGGGACCGTAGGATCTTCCTAACTAGATCACTCTCCTAAACTTGTTTCCCCAGTGTAGTCAGACTATTGGTGACCAGTGAGAGCCTAGCATACATCTCAGATATGGTTTCATCATTCTTCATTTTAAACAATTCATATTCAGAGGTGACCATGTTTACCTTAGTGGCTCACACCTGTGACGTTCCTTCATAGATCAGCTGAAGTTCATCCCACATCTTCTTGGCTATTTTACACGCAGAAATCCTAGAGTATTTCTCTGGGTGCACAACACATTGCATAATGTTTAGCGCTGTCTAGTTGATAGTTGACAATCAGATTTGCTCCCAGGTCCAAGTACTTTCATCTTTAGGGAGTTCAAATGGTCTGGTGGTGACCACACTCCACAACTCGTGACTCTGCGCTCGCACGAATACCTCCATCCCGATCTTCCAGTATATGTCATTAGCACCATCGAAGAATGGGGGTCTGTTTATAGAATGCCCTTCAGCTACGAAGCTGTGAGCATTGCTAATTCTAGGTTTTCCCTGGTCGTTGGTCCACAATGTGGGGCAAAATGACCCAATGTAGAAATACTGCACCCAAACATTCAAGCTAACTTTTACAACCCCGACAGAAGTAGGAGGAGTCTTCTTCTTCCCAAAGCGAGTTAGATCTCGCCAAACTTTCATTAGAAATTTGAAGCTTAAAGGAAGCCCATATTCGTCCGAGCCTGTGGAATAATTCCGATGCAGACCATCAAGGAAAACCTCCTCATAGGGGCGCCCAAAAATAGCCTGAAATTCTGTGGAAGCTCCATAAGTCAGTCACTGTCTCTCCCTTGGCAGTGGCAAAAGTGTTGAACCTGTGATTGAATCGCTCAACCAAGGCCTGCAGTAAGCCATTATAGCAAGGATAACGGTATAAAGCACAACGTGGCGAATGCCAATATGTTCAAGAAGCCTGCTGTAATGATGTAACACTCCCATGAGCCACTCTGTGTCCCCCAAATGAAATCTATGAGAAGAAACAACAGACCATCTGCCATACAAGTTAGGCACAGAGCCGCTCATAATCTTATCAAGAAGGCATAACTTGTCATACTCTTTAGTAGCAAACTGTGTACCTGAAGGAGTTAAGAACCAACCAGAAGCTAAATCTGAAGTTGCTTTATGCTTGCCAGATAGCTCCCATGTAGCAGAAGTAAATGTTCGTGCCTTGGTGTAGCAATCGACGTCAGTGCTAAAGAACCCCAATTGGGTAGCAGGCGAAAACTGAGGGTGACGCGTAAAACCCAGAGGGAAGTAGGGAAAAAAAATGTCACAACTGCCTAGCATATTGTCTCACCTCACGAAAATGGCCCTTTTAAGTTGGCATCATTCAGCCGACAAGCAAGCTTCATCCTCATCCATGGACAAAATTTTGAATGGAGGGGAATAAATATTCATCCAATGAAAAATGCTTCGGATAGCCCCCTGGGCACTCCTATTTGTAGAAACCCCCACGCTTGACAATTAGAGTTAAGTCAACTGATCCACCCCTAGACTCATCCTCGAGAAGTGGGCCTGAAGTAATCATACTCAACCCCCAATCGGGAGAAAATAAATTCTTCATAGTAATCCTTAGAGGACCTAGTGAAGGCATCAATTTCTTTGAAACAATAGGGGCAGTCTTTCTATCCTGCCCTCGGAATCCACGAGCACGGCTCTCTCTGGCACGAGACATGGCGACTACTTACAAGAAAAAAAGACAAGAAAATGGTCAAATGACAATGCACATAAGCATAACAAGCAAGGAAGGATAGCAAAGTTACAGGCCATGAAAGCATTGGCAGAAGCCAATAAGATTTTTAAGGTGCATGGTTTGCCCACCGCCACCTTCGGCTTCGACGGACCCCCTGTGGAATAAAAGAGCTCCGACCACTCCTTCACTCTCTTACAAATAAGGGAGACTGGACTTTCCATTGCTCTAACTTTTCTTTCCTGAAAATTCTGTTATTCCTCTCCCTCCACAATGGTCACTAGATAGTTTGAAGGATAATCCATCGGGTAAGTCTATCTCCTTTGAGAGTCCACCTCCTACCTCAATGCCCCATCAGCTACTGCACAATTCCATGCAAAGCGATGGCACCATACATCATGCTAGCGATTTTAACCCAAACATCTAGTGAGTAAGAGCACCCTGTAAAAAGATGATGCAAGATCTCATCCTCTTGTCCGCATGAGCAACATATGGTGGGAAGGTTTTGTAAGAACAGAGCAAGCCTATCACACGTCGACAGTCTCTCATGAGAAAATTGAGAAAACCTCCAAATCAAGAGCTTCACTTTTAGAGGATTCTAGGGAGTCCAAATTGGAGAAGCTAGGTCACGACGCATTCCCCCGTCAGAGATGAGTGTGTAGGCTGAACTAATTGAGAAAGATCTCTCCTCCCATCTCCACCACCACTGATCTTCTCTATCATGACGTGGTGAGAAGTCAACAAATAGATAAAGGAGGTCCTGTAATTGATACATTTCCTCTGACCTAAGTTTCCTCCTCAATTATGGTGTTCACCCCCCCCCTCCCCGACAAATGACAATACAATGTCTGAGCAACTGAGGCTAATGGTGCTACTAAAACTGTTAAAATTCTCGAAAAAGATGCCATGCCTCCAAGAGTCCACCCTTATGGTAAAACATTAAACAATCCTTCCTGAATCCATTTTTTTTAAAAAAAAAACTCTAATGATCTGTCAACTAAACCATGAGTCTTTGTAAACACTTCCTACTTATTCTATAGAGAAGCTACATTCATGCCATCTGGTGGTAGAAAGTGTACGAGTAGTTCGTTAACCTGCACACTTATAGTTGCATCAAAGATCTATAGTTAATGAAGAAAAATGTTGGTCTTCTTCACTGTGAAATTATTTTTGCAGTCCTTTGAACTTGAAACTGTTTTGGACCCACTCAAGAACTCAAGGTTTGTCTCATTTCTTCTCTTCCTTCTCATCCTTCTGTGCAGTGCCAGAGCCTGATATTTCAGTATGGTCCGGTAGTCCTGGTGAATGTTGTGAGGCTCCTTGAGCGGGCGGACCTCTGCGTCTCGTTGCATGCATGCCAGGGCAACCGGAATGAAACAGCCGTGCCTCACACATCTTCTGCGGCACTCCCATTGCATGACATGTAGACTGGCCACACGGGCAACAACAAACAAATCCCCAAGCGCGGGGAATTTTCTGTATCGTAGGAAATTGGCAAGGGTTTTTAGGGTACAACTAGCTAAGTGTCCATATGGGAATCCATGGCTCACCAAAACCTACAGAGGCCTTAGTGAAGAAGTTCCGCTCTGACAAGAGGAATACTCAATCGTTCACCAAGAAAGGGTTTGCGAGAAAATCAAAATCAGAATAGACGGTAGATACACGCCACCAGGGTGATGCGATCTTCAAGATAAACAATAATAAAAACTTACTATATCAAAATGCCGGTCTTATAGCAATTAAAAACAATTAAAGTCAGAGGCTATCAAGGAATAATTTTAATCACATGTTTTCACCTAGATCTTTAAGTAGGATGAATTCAAAATTTCTGAAAGGAACAATACATGAAGATGAAAGATGACATGAAGGTAGCATCAGTCATAAGAGAGATTCATGAAGGTCACAAGATGAGACTTTAGGAAAGTAAATCATGATTTCAATATAATTTACCTAACCAATTATTAGTTCAAATAGTGTGATTAAATAAGAACTTGATTTTTGAACAATGATTACGAGGTTAACATGCCATTATAAAATGGAAATTCAAGTAATTGCAGATGAGGACGCGGTCGTCTTAGGTGCTGTGTTCTTGGTAAAAGAAAGATGAACGCAGTCTCCATGTGAGCCTCGATCAGTTTGGGTCACATTCTATCGTAGGAATGCATTCCAAACGCGGTCTCTGTGACGGATGCAATCTCAAATAGAAAGTACATTCTAGCGAAATAAAAGGAAAATAGTGGTACCTCGTGCATGAAACTCAAAATTCATGGAATACTAACAATGAAAATTATGGAAACATGTATTAAAACGAACTACACATGCTCCTATACATATATGACCGATTAACATAAGTTCGGCCTGAGAGAAAACCTACCTTAGGATCGTTTAGGGAAGAAGAGGAAGAAGACATGAAGAACTTAAGAACTTAAGGGAACGCCCAAAACTTCTCGATTCTCTTCTAGAAGCACCCCCCTCTTCCTCGTCCAACAGTCTTCACGTTCGATTAGGGCTGGTTAGAGGGGGTTTGGGGTCGTATTTGTTGATTTTAGGCCTCCTAGAGCCCTAATTCGACCTATTTCTCCAGAGATAATATTTCACTCCGAAAATTTTGATTCTCATCCAAAATTAGTGCCGCCTACATCAAAGTAACCCTAATCAGGCTAGGGTTTCGCAAGGGAACCCTCCCTTGATGGATTAGGATTTAATTCTGTTTTATGGCCCATGTAATTTAGTTTTAGCCCATTTAACCCAATTAGATTTAGGGATTTGGGGCATTACGATTTTTAGGGATTTAGTCACTTTTTAAAGCCCAATTAGGTCTTTACATACCCGGCGAACTCAGTCGTCCTCTTTCTCAAGGAGGCGGCTAGGGGCAAAAAGGCCAGCAACTCTGTTGAGGTAAAAATTCGCAAGGGCACCTCAGGCAAAATTGGGTAACCCCTCGATGCGAAAACTCACAAGGGTGCATCGAAAAAAGTAAAAGGGGACCAGTTCTGGTGAAAACCCAAAAGGACGGCAGAGCTGGTAAAGAGAAACACACACACACACACACACAAAAGAAAAGAAAAAAACTCTCTCCTCCTTCATCTGAGGAAACTAGTCACCCACCTTCCAGTAATTGTATACCTTTCCAGTTGGCCCATACCAGCCCCTGATCAATGCCCTGCTTCAATTTATAAGCCCTGCATCTCCCTGTTAGCCATATGCCATCACGTTCGGCCTATGCCAGTCACCTAGGCTGCACACCAATATGGTTGTCCTATACTAGTCCCCGACCAATACACCTCTCTGATTCATCAATCTTACACTTGCTAGTTAGCCACACACCGCCCCGGTTGGCTCACACCTCCTCCGGCCTCACACCACCAAGGTCGGCCTATATACACCAGTAACTCATGCACCATTCCAGCCATTCATTCTAACAAACCTCAGCCTATACACCACCTTAGTGGGCCTCTAAACCATATCAACCTTAGATCCATCTATCGTAAAGATCCATCAACCCAGAACTCCCAGTCATTAGCCCACCATTGTTAAACCACCATGAACCCAGTCATGGCTTCAGCAATACACCACAAAGGCATACTAGTTCCCAGATCCCAGTCAAGACTCCAGCACTATTCCACCAAGGCTCACCAGTTCCCAGATCACCAGTCAAACTCCAGGTTACTCAGTAACCAGTCAAAGCCATAGTCACGACTACAAGGACGACAAGCGATCAATAACATAAAGTCCAAGTCGCGTCCCGTGATAGCAACACGCTACGGATGACAACCATAAGGTTCCCAGGTTGGAAAAAAAGAAATGAGGTTAAAAATAGAGATACCTCGGCGGCCTCAGTCAACTACCTCCACGGAACTACTGAGGGCAAAAATTGCCATCAACCCAGTTGAAGTGAAAACCTGCAAGGGCACCTCAGGTAAAATCGGGTAATCCCTTGGTGTGAAAACTCGAAAGGACTAGGGCTGTCAATGGGCCGGGCCCGGGCTAGGCTTAGGTAGGCCCGGACTGGGCCTGACTTATCAATGTTGAGGCCCGAGCTTGGCCTGGGCCCGAGTTATGTCAGGCAGGGCCGGGCTAGGCCCGATACTATTAAAAAATTGTAAAGCCCGACTAAGGCCCGGCCCGGCCTGACAACTTAAATAAACAATGAAAATTAAGATAAATGCCTTAATTAGGAGATAATGGTGGATAAGAAGGAAATCTAGATTTTTTAGAGTTACCACAGCCTTGCGGTCTATCGCGAGGCTGCTAAGCTCCTAAAAATGGTCCTCTCTGGACCGCCAAACTCAGCCTTGCGGTCTGTCTATGACCGCTAAGCGGCTCCAGTTCCGTGAGTGGAAGCAACGTGAAAAGTTTAGATCTTTGGTGTCCAAATCCTCATGAATCGAAGTGTGTACACCTGTAAGCATGTTTAGGACTCTTGGGGATCATTCTTACATCAAATTAGGACTCTCAATTCGATCAAATCCTCAGCCCTAACTCCAAACCCTATAAATAGGACTCAGATTTGACTTGTGCAAACCCTCATTTTGGCTTGCATTGTTCGATGGTAAGGAGTTGATATTTCAGGTTAGTTCTTTAGATCTTTTTGTTTGCTTTAGTATTAACTAACTTCCCTCAAAATTTCATGCTAGGAGGTCAAGTATCCAGAGAGTTAGGAGCTTCCAAAGTAGTTGATCCGACATAGTACGCCCAGGAATCTGCGTGCCAGTCCAAGAAAGAACTGGAGATTGAAACCCCAAATTGAGATATTTAAGAGTTCATCCTTTAGAACAATTTATTCATCCTTGTATCTTCTATCTTCCCTCCAAATTTCGTACCTTTAGGTCAAGAGGGTAAGGAGAACGAGGGATGGAAAGTTGCTGGTTTTACATAAACAAACAAAAACTAGGTCAACTTTCCAATTCAAATTTCAAAGTCTACACTCTATTTCAAAGGTAGGTTATCTCATGAAAAGGCTAAATTATTATGTCAAGAGTAAAAACCCTCTGATTTCTCATAATTTCATGCACTGTACGAGGAGAATTTTATGTTTTACTATCACTGTACATCTAGACTATATTTGCATGCATAATTCTCAACCTTGATAACAAAGATGATAATTTTGTTTAATTGATGAGACTCGTCCATCTCCCTGACCTTATTCTTAATAGTAACATGTTTTAGCACATGTTCCTGCATTAGAGGTCCTTAGAATAGGCATTACATGTCATACTTTACTACTGCTTGTTGTAGAGTAAAAAAATGGTCTACCTGAGACAGCTAAGGTTATTTAGCGACCGTGCGATAGACCACAAAGCCTCATAAAATGGTCTTCAAAGGACCGCTACGTTTTCTGATATTCTATATTCATGTTAACCCAAAACATGATGTAGAATTACTTTATAATTTATATGATAAGCCTAGCCAATTAGACTTTATTCTTATTTTAAGTACTATTATCGTAAACTTGGGTATATTGCTGGTTTATCATGGTGAATTTCATGATTACTAAGTCATGCACCGATCCAAGTAGCTGATATGAAAAACAAGTTGCTGTGAAAAGTATTAACCAAACTAAGGGACATAAATACAAAGCTCTTACATAACATTGAAATACAATCAAACACATAAAATTGGACAATAGGCTATATGATAAGCAGATTGCTGATATGATAAATCTAGAAAAATTAGTATTCGACAAAGTCATGCAACGATCCAAGTAGCTGATATGAAAAGTAAGTTGCACATAAATGCTTGTTTAGACCAAGGATTACCTTTCCGTTTCTCCCAAAAAAGAAGCAAGTTAAATGGCCTAATGTCAGCAGGCTTCTTCTTTGATAACTTGTATACCACTGAAATTTGATCAGGTGGAAAGTCAAAAATAATGCCTTAAAATGTGCATATTCTGAAACATAAAAATTGACAGGTTTAAAAATACATAACCAAACATGAATGAAAAAAAGGCTATTTGAAAGTCCAAACTCTAAGAATAGTTTCATCAACAAGCAAAATCACTACACCAGCAAGAAGCACAATACAAACTTATAATAAATTGGGTTGTAAATAATATAGAAGTGCAGACAGATGCTTGATCATTTAGTTTGTAGTCCTCTTCATGATATTGTCAAAAGGAAACAAACATAAACTGCTTGCACAACTTGTGAGAGATTTGCTTCTTCCAGACATGATAGCAAAGGGCCTGTATCTTTTGTCGAGGAGTAGAGAACTTGAAGTGTCTTATTAGTCCACACCTCCAGCATTGAATAACATCTACGGAGTGGCTGCTCAGATATGACAAGGGCTGGTAGTCGGTAGTGTAGTCTTATGACTTATTGGTGGATGTGGGCTTTTTGATTTACAAGAACATACGTGTAGAAAAAGATACTAAGCCATTTAATGATGGTCAAGAATCTGATTAGCCAAAAGTTGGAAAGCAAATTATGTACTGTTTGAAAAAAATAGAGATACTTGTTTACTCTTCAAAAAGTGGTGGAAGAAGGATGGGGATTTTCAACCCAACTAAACCAAGATTGCACAATATTGCATGAACATATAAAACGATTGATTCTAAGTCTGAGCAACCATATGCTCACACCTTTTGCTCAAAAGCCAAGGCATGCCATCCACACATAGTTGTTGAGATAAAAAGTTTAGCAATAAATATTAAAACTCTGTTGTCTAGCCAGTAGGCATGATATGGAAAATAATGTGTTTATGAGGACACAGACAGAAATCAAGAGTTAACTCTGGGTTAAAACAGAGGTAATCTAGGGTTAACTCAGAAACAAAGTGGAGCTCAGTGAACTTAGGACAAAGAGTAAAATTCTTACAGAGGGAGTTCACGTTGGTGATTAACCAAGGGGCTAGAATGGGCAGCTAAGCGCCAGAAGTTAATTGTTCCAGCAAAATCTATTGGGACCTTTGTCAAATGGCCCCTGATGGAAAAGAGTTGCTGAGTAGCTGTATCCGGCTCTACATTGGCAAACTCAAGCATTCTTGGGTACAGTGTCAGCGCTTGGAGTGACCTTGGCGCAAACTCTGAAAACAGCATGCACACCCAGGCATTAAAAAAGTGAATAGGCCCTACAGTCCTTAGACTCCATGGGGTGCGGGACTTGTGCAGCTTTCCCAGTGTCTTGTAAATCAAGCAAAGTGCTGTCAGGCACAAAGATAGCTTTATACCCCAGGCCATTTGACAGGTCGGGTAAATGGCCTATGGGCGAATAACAGTTTCATCTCCCTGGGGGAGAGCAAAAGAACAAAGCCAATACATCAAGAAAGCTGCACAGTGTGTCACAGCGTTAATGCCTGCTGGATTCGGCCCACTTTGATATGCCTGGCGATGGGAGGGTGGCAAGCTTTTTTTGAACTTGGCTCTTTTCGCCTACTGAGCAGCAACTGGAACCACGAACGGATAGTCGGTGAACTTTAAGTTGCCCGGGAAGAAGAACTGGATCCACAGGCACATCCGATCCTTCTTTTGGTCCCCTTTCTTCCTGCTCCGAGATGAGGAGGCTCGGGAGGAATCTTCATAGTAGGACAAGAATAATGTCATATACACCTTCATTAAGTAACGATATGATAGGCCAATGAAGTATCGACCCTCATTGTTGGACTCATCCTTTAGATAGTCAACAAGGTAGATTTCTTCATATGGCTCGCCATCAATGGGCAGGCCGCTAAGCTGTGATAAGCTCCACAAATCCAGCGAGGTTTCACCTTCAACCGTATAAAAGGTGTTGAATTCAGTGTTGAATACCTCGATCATGCCGTAGCACAAACCCTTTGAGATAGGGTACTGCAACCTAGAGGCATACATGCTGTTAATGACTCCCGCTCTGATCAAAACGGGGCATATTCCTTGAGGACATAGTCTGTGAACTCTACTGCTCCAGTGCAGAAGGAGTGTTCATCTATGACCTTCAAATCTGTGAACCAGTCAATAGAAAGCTGATATTTAAATTGAACTGCTAAGCAATTTAGAATGAAAGGCTCTTCTCGATATCCCCACTTTGTCGGCACCATGAAAAGCTCGTAACCTAGGACTTCTTTTTGCACACGCCCCACAGCATTATCCCACCTGGCCAGGGTGAATTGAGGAGCCCGAGCCAGCATATTCTGAGCAGGCAGCAGCTCAGTAACCCCCAGAATAGCCTTCCACTGGCGGGGTTGGGATTGAATGGTTATACTGTGATCGTGTTACAGCTTGTCGGTGAAAATTCAGAAAATCAGCAAAATACCCAATAAATATATAGAGATGGCTAAATACCAACCGCTCATGGACTGAACGGCCGGGCGATAGACCGTGCAAAGTGTGGATGCTTGAAATTCATAAAATATGATAAATTAAGTAAAATCAGGGCCCATTAAGCCCTGAGTGGAAGCAACCTAACCAGGGAGGGAGGCTACCTATAAAATGGGCCCAATACGTGCCAGAAAATATCCCAATAAGTAATGGACAATTCGAGACATCAACAAATAGTGGTAAGAGAAATGACTCAACTTATCGACAAAAAATGGGTGTCAACAGTCACCTGTTCGCCAGAAGTTGGAGCCCGAGCTTGGAGTTCCAGACTAGGTCTCAGAGGAGGACCTGCCCCTGATCCACTGGAAAGTCCGTTCCACAAGAACCCTAGGTCATATGTGTTCCAATGGGTGAACATTACGCAAGGTGGGGGGGGTGGAGATGGGAAGGGTGATTGAATCACCGGTGACTAATCAGGGGTATTTCCATCTTTGCTAATCTTGGGTTAAGTTAACCAGCATCCAATTAAGTTTAGGTGGACGGAAGAAACAGCAAGGGTTTCTTTGTATAATAGTGCATATTTTAGGGACTTATTAGCAAAAATCTCAACAAATTAACAAGTACTCGCCGTCTGCTTTCAGGGAGAACGTCGAAACATTTGCATTGGCAGATTTGGGCACCTAAAACACTTTTTGCTGCGGATTGTATCGGCCATATGATATCATATCACGGTTGGATTAGGATGGCCAAATCAATTTGACTCAATTCCCAGTCGGTCTGAGATAATTTGAATCAAGTAATCATGGATGTTTTTGAAGCACCCACGTGCAATCTTCAAGAATAAAAGCATTAACGTTTCAGTAAGAATCCTTCATCCCTTCTCTGCTGTTTTCCAAAATTGCTCTGCGTATTGGGTACACAATGAACAAAGAAGCTACGTGCGAATCCCTCCGGGCGAGTAGAGAAGCCACGCGTCCGTAGTGAAGCGCCATCAAAGCACTCGAAATCCGGGTGGGGTATCATATATAATAGACAAATCGAAGAAGAAATCCATTCGGGAAACATCGGATGTCGACGCCTCCTAAATTCTGCTGGCAAAGTTTTGATAAATCCCATTGGTCGAAGAGTAGGCCGCAGATTTTTTCTGCAGGATCGCGACTATCAAGGGTGCGTCTGGGAACATGTTTTAGAATAGGTAAATTTTGACGTAAAAAATTAATAGGGTGTTTGGTTGTTCTTTTTTATCTCTTTTTTCTCTTGGGGAGGACGCTGGCCGAGCTCACGGTCCGTGGTGAAGAGGGGACATCGGTAGACGAAGCGGCCCAGACTTCAGCGACGGCAGCAGAGTCTGCTCCACTCCCCGCCCTTCCCCCGACCGAGAGTAAGGAGGAGCAACCCCTGCGGTCGTGGAGTCAAGTGGTGCAGCCGTAGCTCCGGTAGCTCCCTTGGCAGTAGCCGGCCGGGGACTGCATATCGGGGCGGGAGGCCCGAGTGACCTGTCAGTGGCGCTTCCTTCCTCGTCAGTGGCGGTGGACGCGGAGATGTGAGCCGCCGTAGATGGCATGGTAGAGTTCAGCCCACCGGAGGTGCCTTCCCTTGGTCACACCGCCTCGAACGCACCGGTCCGACCTATGCTGGTAGCGCTGTGTTCAATGATATTCGATGACCCCTCCCTCATGTACCGAGGGGCGCATGCAATAGCGACGCAGTTGACCGGTGCATTGCAAGTGCTCGGCTGCCCTCTGGAGGAGTGGTCGCGACGTGTATTATTACTGCTGAAGTATGTAAATCGTCGCGAGTTCCTCGAGACTTGGGCCCCCAACGAGCTTGCCGCCATCAGGGCCCAGGAGGGCGAACATTTGCAAGCCTTGGAGGAGCGTCGGACCAGCGAAGAGCGGCTCGAGAAGGTCTTGGCGGGTGGTCATCAGGATGTTCATGCCCTCAAGGGCAGGGTTGAAAAGCTAGAGGGCCACCTTGCCGCCGCTAAGCCGAAGCTGAGGCGACCGTGGAGAGGACGGGTGAAGCGCTAGCCGTTGCCAGGGCTGAGGCGGCCTCCCTCAAAGCGGAGCTAGGGCGTCTTGAGGGGCAGAGGAGCCGACTGAATGACATGGTGAACTTCCCCTGTATCGGCATCCTCCCCCTCAAGGATATCTTCCGGGGAATTGACTGAACGCCACTCTCCCCAAGCCTCCCGATGTATTCTGCTCTTCCCTCTTCTCTTTTCTTCTCTTCCTCCTTTTCGGCATGTAACTCAGGGGTATGCCCCGCAGCACATGTATCCTTTTTATTTTGGAATAGAACAACATTCGTATACATCTGTTCGGGCGCTGGCCCATGAGTTTGTCCTCTTTCTTCTTTTCTTTCTTCTTTCCTCCTTCTTCTGCTCCTTGACGGAGTGCAAGTCCGCGTCGGAGGCTTGATCTAGGAACGCTCCGGCTAGGCATGCGGAGGTACGTAGGAGAATGCTCGCCTCCCCAGGGCGAGTCGAGGGAATCACTCCACCACGCGGACCTCGTGGCGTCACCGAGCAGTTCCATGAACTGGGTTGACCGAGATGGACCCTGGGTCAACAGGTGTATGCGTCGCCCGGGGGACAGGGAAAGGATTCATCGATGGAAATGACCTGGACGGGAGGTCCAAGTTGGAGAAATATTCGTCACCCGCAGGGATGGAGAGAAGAGCTTATTGACTCAAATGACCTGAACGGGAGGTTCAAGTCAAAGGGCTGTTCGTCACCCGAAGGGATGGAGAGAAGAGCTTATTGATTCAAATGACCTGAATGGGAGGTTCAAGTCAAAGGGTTGCGGGCGAGATGTTCACTCATCGACGTCGCTAGGGTGGCAGAGCCAGATGCAATTTGTTCATCTCTTGGGGCATTCGTCAACACTGGGTCGGTGTCGACACAAAGAAATGTTTATTTTCCTGTCCAAACGTAAGGTCCGGGCAGGGTGTCTATTCATCGACGTCACCGAGGTGGTGAGGCCGGTAAGGTTTGTTTGGTCTCTTGAAATACTCGTCAGCACTGGGCTGGTGCTGACGCAAGGAAAGGTTTATTCCCCTACCCATACGTAAGGTCCGGGCAGGATGTCTATTCGTCGGCGTCACTGAGGTGGCGAGGTCGACAAGGTTTGTTTGTCTCTTGGAATGTTCGTCAGCACTGGGCTGGTGCCGACACAAGGAAGGGCTTTGTTCCCTCACCCCAGACGTGAGGTCCAGGTGAGATGTCTATTCGTCGGCGTCGCTGAGATGACGAAGCCGATGGGGTTTATTTGTCTCTTGCAGTGGTCATCCGCACTGGATTTAGTGCCAATGCAAAGATGGGTTTATTCCCTTATCCTAGGCGTAAGGCTTAGGTAAGGTGTCTATTCGTCGGTGTCACCGAAGCCACGGGGACCGATAGGGTTTATTCATCTCTTGAAATATTCATCAGCACTGGGTCGGTGCTGACACAAGGAAAGGTTTATTCCCTTGTCCATACGTAAAGTCCGGACAGGGTGTCTATTCATCGGCGTCACCGAGGTGGCGAGGCCGACAAGGTTTATTTGTCTCTTAAAATGTTCATCAACACTGGGCTGGTGCTGACACAAAGAAAGGTTTATTCCCTTAGCCCAGACGTAGGGTTCGAGTAAGGTGTTTGTTCGTCGGTGCCACCAGAGGGGTAGGATCGACAGGGTTTATTGGTCTCTTGAGGTATTCGTCAACGTATGGCAAAGGTTCGACATCGGGGGGGGTGCTGTCCCCTACCTCCTTTCTCCTTTCTTTTGCCCCTCCCCTTTTCCTTCTTTCTTCTCTTTTTTTTATTCTCTTTTCCTTTCTTTCCCTTTTTTCTCTTTCTCTTCTCCTTCTTCTTCTTTCCTTTTTTTTCTTTTTGTGATAACACGAGTGGTAATCAAGCTGCCCAAACGACGATTGTGTAAATCCATCCCCAGAACGGGGCAGCGGGTAGTTCTATTCATTGAACGGGGACGCCGGGGCATAGTACAACCTTAAGTGTCTCCCATTAAGGGGCGGGAACTGAACTTCTCCGCGATGATTGACGATTACATAGGCTCCGCCCTCGTAGGCTTTTTAGACTACATAGGGTCCGAGCCAATTCTCATTCAGCTTGCCTTTGAGGTTGGCGGCCATGACATCTTTTCTCTTGACCATGACGAGATCCCCTTTCTTGAACTCACGCTCCCTGATGAGCTTGTCGAAGGTGCATACTATTCGGGCTTGATAGACCTGAATATTTTGTTGGGCTCGGAGTCGCTTCCCCTCCAAGCTGGAGAGTTTTTTGAGCCTTCGCTAAACATTTATCTGCCCCTCAGGGACTAGTTTGTGCTGAATGGCGACCCTAAGGGAAGGTATCTCCAGGTCGACAGGGATGATCACTTCCGAGCCATACACTAGGGAGAAAGGTGAGCAGCCCGTCGGGGTCTTGTATACTGTCCGCTACGCCCATAGCGCCTCGTACATCTTCTCCTCCCAGTCCTTCTTGTTAGAGCTAACAAGTTTGGCCAGGAGGGTATTGAGAGTTTTGTTGAAGGCTTCGGCCAGACCGTTGGCCTATGGGTTGTAGGGAGTCGACATCCTCCAGTTGATCTTGTATTTTTCTGCCAGCCGGTATACCCTCTGGTTACAGAAGTGGCTGCCATTGTCAGAAACAATTCGGTCGGGGGTGCCGAACCAAAATATGATGTTGCGGCGGACAAATCTGGCGATGATTTTTCCGGTGACCTCCCTTAAGGCGACAGCTTCTGCCCAGCGGGAGAAATAATTGGTTGTAGCCAAGATGTACTTGCATCCCGTGGCTGAAGCGGGCAGCGGGCCTACAACGTTTGTTCCCCATTGGGCAAACGGCCAGCTAGGCACCGTAGGGTGCAGTGGCACGGGTGGCCTCCTGGGTATTACAGCGTGGAGACATACGGAGGTCTTGAAACATGATCACTTAGTTTGACAGAAGGAATATCCGATAGAGAGGATCACAAGTCTAAGAAAGTGTGCCTATCCAAAGTGTAACTAATAGCATCATACCGAGATACGTGCCAAGTACTTAAGAAAGACTTAGAGATGAGAGGGAATCATGTAAAAACAGCGATCAAACATCATATGAAATATAACTTTAATACAAGAGTATATGGTTTCAGCATGAAACTAGCATAGGATTAAAATATGTTCATAAAACATGTAGAACATGAAATCTATCATGGTTGATGCACAATATAACCAAAATCACGAATGTAGGATCATAACTAGGAATAAAACCTAATTACCTAGGCTTATCATATATTTAATAGGGCTGATCTATAATCTGTTTAGAGTTAACAAATAGCAGAAGACAGAAAGCATAAGGTGGTCTGAGGAGGACCGTTTCTTTATAGTGGCGGTCTATCGGGAGGCCGCTTTCTGAGGGTGGCGGTCTATTGAAGGCCACCTTCTATCTGTAATAGACAAAAGTAAACCCTAAGGTATAGGGCTGAATCTAGGAAATTTTATGCATGAAAACTATGAAGAATAGAAGGGTAAATCATGCTAACATATTTAGAATAACTAAGATGCATGACTGGTCATGAATTAAGTCAAAATTATCATCTTTCTGGTTAAGGGTGCAGGGATAACATGCCATGAAGATTATGCATGTGCGGTCATGATAAAACATAAAATATTTCATATATAATGCATGACATCACATGAAATAAGAGGACTTTTATCCCTCACTTGATATTTGAGCCAGTCATGAGATAACCTACCTCTGGATTGGGCTCCAAACTTCGAATTTGTTGCTGGAAAGAGACCCAAGTTCCGACACGTCCTACGTGGAATCTTCCACTTCCAGATGCCCTAACTCTTTATCCTCTCCTCCTAAATTCATGAAATTTGGAGGGTGATAAGAACATATAAAGAGGAACAACTTATTCTAAAGGATCAACCTAAAAATACCTCGATTTGGGCTCCTAATCCTCCGGTCTTTCTCAGATGGACACACATGTTCCTGTGCGGTCTACAGGGAACCAGCAATTTGTAGAGCTTCTAACTCTCCAACGAATTGAACTCCTAGCACGAGATTTGGAGGGATGTTAGACAACACTAAGGAGAATAAAATCCTCTAAAGGACTAACCTGAGATAACATCTCATTACCTTCGATCCACGCTCTCCAAAACTAAGATTTGCACAGGTCGAACCTGGGACCTATTTATAGGGTTCTTGCCTAGGACTGAGGATTAGATCGATCTAGGGGTCCTATTTAGGCATCCAAAATATGATCAATGGCAATCACGCCTGAACGACAAAAAGAATGCGGCCCGTCGAAGTGCAAAAGTCAAAGAAAATCAATATACAAGGGTCCTCTCGGACTGCTGAAGCCTCAAGTCACCTGACAAGAGTATCAGGGACTCCACCTCAGGATGGTCGGAAGAAATCTTCAACAAACTGACAGTGCCGTTCGGCCTACCCAACAAACCGGTATCGACTCGGTCGTGCCGAACAAACCCCATCCGTCGTCCGATCAGGACAAGAATGCACTTGATGGTCCGTCACCTGATAAGAAACCCTCCTGAGGTGAAGGAACGTCTCTGGCTCCTCAGAACAAGGTGCCGAAGGCCGTATTAGCGAAAGACCCGAGTAACCCGACACAGGTAAGCCTTTTTGCTGGATAGGTTCGTTAGCGACCAAATAGCTGCCCAGCCAGGACAAAAGCATCCCGAGTAGTGGCCCACTCCCTGGGAATTCTACAAGTATAAATGAAGTTGGCCTGGTATCGCAGATTACAGTGCCAAAGGCCATGCCAACGGGAAACCCGAGTGGCCGAGCTAAAGGCACGGACGGTGCTGGAATCGGCCAGCCAGCGGCCTAAAGGCTTTCCCCATACTTTTCATGTTGGTTCCACAGGGCCACGATGAGATGAAAGATCAAGCTGACTCTCGGAGGTAGTCCGAGACCCGTAGGCCGACTCCAGCACAAACAAGCACGAAAAGGGGCTAAACCAGCGCGCCCTTTACCCGGCGCGCCTCACTTCCACCGGCTCCCTCCAAATCTGACGGGCAAAAGAATAAGGCCAAGGCCCTTATCTGGCGCGCTCACCCCCCCGCGTCGGGTGAGGCCACGTCAGTTAAGCCTATAAGAAGAGGAGTTTTACCACCGTGCGAGGAGAGGCAGAGAGAGGGTCATACAGTGTGAGTGAAGAAAGAGAAGAGGGATCGAAGAGAAAGCTTGGGGAGAAAGAAAGGTTGAGGGAGAAGTCCTCTAAGCCACCGTTCACCACCTTGCTGCAGAGGAGAGGGGTCCGAAGCGAGGAGAGATAGAGCAGTTCCGATACTCTGTTTTCGCAGTGAAGAACAGAGGTTGGGCTTGGGCGTTTCCTCCTAGTCATCTCCTTCCCCCTTCTACCCATATCCCTATGATGGTCTGTATGCGAACGGGCGATGATATGAGCCCGCAATCTCCTTTCATCTTTTCTCTTTTCTTTGTTTAGCTTTTGCTCCCTGTCCCTTTTAATTTTATGATACGATAATGTAATAGAATGGCTCTGTGCGACAACACCAGGCCGTGTCTAGAATTAATGCAATGTTCCGTTTATCTTAAATAGGCTATAATGATGAAAAATAGCCCACTAAGGGTGAAAAATAAGCAGTAGCGCTGAAAGCCTTGAGTTGCGAAGAACGAGACTCGACGTCGTAGCTTTTGGAGTTGACACCAAATACATTAAAACAACATAGAAGAATAGTAGAGCAACTAAGGCGACGGCTCAAGTTGAATAAGGGTGACAAATAGGTGAACAACGGTGAAAAATAGGCGATAAGTCCAATAAATAGGTTGTTAACAGTGTAAAATAAGCAACAAGGCTGAAGGTTTGAAAAGCAAAGAAGGAAAGCCAACTCCATGTGTCTTTGGAGTCAACTCCACTTATAGGAAAACCCTCAACTATGAAAGAAGAACATTGGCGACAGTGCTAAGAAGTTAAGGGTGAATAATATATGCCTAAGGGTGAAAAATATGTTGCTAAGGCTGAAAAATAGCTTGGTACGTGAGAAAAGGAAGATTCACTCTGAGGTTCGAAGGTAAATGACTTAGCGCACTATTCTAGGACACTGGGCACGTGATCCAAGGTAATCTGGCATAACTCCCTAGGCCACATGGCATCTTCTCAGAAGACTCTTGACACGTGGACCGATTGAAGAATTTCTTTTTGGATAAGATAATTTTTGAAAATCATTTTATCCGATCTATAAATAGATGCCTTCATCCTTCGAAGACAGTAGTTGGAAGAATTAAAAAAGAGCAGGAAAAAGAGTATTCATGAAAAATCTGAAAGAGAGGGATCTGTGAGATTGAGCAGAAGAAAAAGAGAGAGATGCTCCGTAAGCTCATTTTCCAGCACTAGGAGCTTGAGGAAAATTGAAGAGAAGGAGAGGACCGAAGAAGACGAAGCTACATCCAGATCGTGCCTCTCCTGGAGCTTTTCACTACGGATCATGGAGATTTCCTTGATTATCATTCTTTTGAATCATTTACTTTGAACATTCATTTTTGTTTCTGATCTTATAGTAATTCTGTGTGTGTGACCATCTGCGCACGGTCGTGTGAGGTTTGTTACATTTTTGGCAATGTATGTGTGTGATTTTCAGATCTAGTTGTTGGATCGTTCTGGAGACGAAGTCTCTGTTTGTGTTGGAGGTAACACTCCATGTGTGCTCTTATTGGAGTGAGTGAATTCTCACCATTTTGGTGAGAGGTGGATGTAGGAGGACGTGAAGGTCCTGTCGAACCACCAAAAAGTTCTCTCGCAATGTGTGATTGCTATTTGTGGTTTGTCTACCTATCTTATCATGCTTAGTCAAGTGTGACTGGGAGATAAGTGAACTTCTTCAATCTCCGCTTTAGCTTGAATTGAGTTAGATCCATCAATCAGCTTCATAGTCACTCGTTCCCGTCCCCATCATTGTGCACGTCCTCATACGTACTACCTGAAAAGGAATGGAAAGAATGGGGGTGAGCAAAAACTCAGTAGAATTTTATATCTCTATCACCAGGCACAGTTTAAGTGATTAATCATTTTAGCATGTATAACAATACGATAAAAGAACAATAATAAGCAAATGGCAAGCGATAGATAACATATAGGAGAAAGGAAAGACAGATTTCATGTAAGGAACAAGCGCAAGTATAACAAGAACCTTCCACGAGGTTTCATGTAAGTTTTAATGTGAACTGGCCATAACAAGCATGCATGTCATGTGATGCAAGAAAATTTCAAGTGATTGAGTGAAGTAGAATGTCATAGACTAACACGCTAGTCATGCACTTCAGTGCAATGCCACACGTTGTCATTACAAACTCTCCGGGACACAAGTACTTTCGGGCGCTCCTCCCAGGACTAGACTGGGGCCTTTATGATGCGTTGGCATTGAAGGGTTGGATCATAGATCCCAATCTAGACATTCACCACACTGAATGGCCAAGAATTTCAAGGTTTAAGCTTATGAAACTTACTTCTATGATCAAGAGAAATTCCAAGGAAAGTTAGAATAAGATATCATAGGAAATGACTCGAGAGTCCAAAGTGACCATGAACCAAGGCAAGACTTCGCAGTCTAAGGTCGTCCTTGGCAAGACTGCTATCACACAAAATCATGAAAAACATGATTAGTCTCAAGGTTTGCGGTCATTACCTAGACCGCAAGGAGGAGGCTAACAGTCTAGTTCTAGACCGTTTCTATGTTGAGTAATATCAAGGCTTTCAAGTGGACAAAAAGGGGTCCTTAATTCAGCCAGAGTCAGGGTAGGTCCAAACTAGGGTTCAGCCCACGAAGCCAAGGTCAACAGAGAGGACTTGGTCAGGTTAGAGTTGGCTAGGAACAAGGATAATCTTGCTAACCTAAGCCAACTCCTAACCAGGCCAAGGAAGCCTAGCGGACTAACCCTGGGCCACAAAGGGATGCTTAGCAGTCTCCAAGAGGGTCGCTAGAGGTTCAGAACAATCCGGATGTTAGACTGCCACAAAACGTGAATCAAATCAAGTCCGTGAGTTCTATTCTTGGTGGTACAACCTGCCCGACGTCCTGGTGAGAATCCCAGGCTCACGGGGACTTACAGAGGTCTCATAATAGTGGTCCTAGTCTGACGGAAGGAGTATCCGGTGGAGACTCCTGACTATTACAAGATTGAGCCTATAGAACATGGAAAACATGAATGGTGCAGTCAGTCAATTCCACCAGAGTGGCATAATTGACAAAGCAAATGGTCTGATGACCCCGCCTCACCTGAAAACCATAGGGGTGAGCCTCATTTTATGAGCTCAGTAGGGATCCCGCGGAACCCCACCTCGCACGAAAGAAACAAGGCAGGAAATGTAAGTAGTGTAAAAGTAACACCACCTAACCAGAGTACGGTAGAACCAACAAGCTGTAATAAATAAATGAAAAAGTTGTCTAATCTAACTGTACCGCACAATCGAACCTCGGTCTGACTAAAACTCGAGTTCGTACCTGCCAATAGATAGGAGCACCACCCACTAGAAGAACGACCAGATGCGTCCCCTGACGTCTTACACCGCGTCATAAGTGTCTAGCTACAACGCCCCAGGCGGAGACAAAGACACACCAAGTAACCAGTACCACAAACAATGACTAGCTGGGGTTGCGCTCGTCAGCGCCGTCCGACACCCCCAACCTCATGTGTACACTCAGACCATACACCCTAGGACTGTCCTCTAGCTGGTAATTCCCCCTAAGCCCAGACTCAGCTGTACGCGGTGGCCCTACGGTAACCAACCTACTCACCGTCTCTCTCAGGTCAGTCGCTCCACCACTCCCGGGTGGGTCAGCACGCACGTGCCGTAAGAAGGATACGACTAGTGGACGTGTCACTGGAGGTAATAATTGACTCACAAAAATCACGAAATGAAGTAAAACGGGACTGCAACCAACTCTGGCAGCCCAGGGAATGGCGGTCCAACACTGGGCCGCTAGAACGGTCAGGCAGACCTACACTAGGCCGCCACACTGACTCTAGCGGTCTGATCTTGGGCCGCTAGAAGGAGAGTCACAATGGGTGTAGCGGTCTATCGTAAGGCCGCTATCCTAGACAAATGATCCTACCTTGGACCACGAGGCATCCTTAGCGATCGCACCTACGTCTGCCCCGGGACACGTAACTCCCAACGGTCAAAAACACGCACCCCGAGGGTACAATGGTCAGAGAATAAGGTTGGCAGTCGAAGAATGGCTGCTAACCCAGGGTTAGCGATTTATCATGCGGTCGCTAACCGGAGCGTAGCAGTCCAATATTGGGCCGCTAGAGTTGCCGACAAAATAGTGTCCTAAAGCGGTCCTACTCACGGCCGCTCGAGGCGTGTGGCGGTCTCTGGAATGACTGCTACACTCACCCGAGAACGGGACCGGTGGGAAGAATCCCAAAACACTGATCCACGCCTCGATCATCCCTCGATGATGGGAAAAACAAGGGGGAAGCTCCCCCAACCCCCCTAGCATGCATCTAAAGCCCCAATTCGGTCTGAAACCTCGTGAAACAACGATTTCGGCACTCAACCCTAATGATGGCATTTTTCCCTCCCAGCTAGAAAGTGATAATTTCATACGTACCATCCTTGCGTACAAAATATTAAAAATAGCATTCTTACATGCCAAATATTATATGTTACATACACGTGAAATATTACCTGCACCATCTTTAGAAAGTAACAAGTTTATATTTGCAACAACCATCACCCTCCATCCCCTTAAAACAAATCAGATGTGATGAAAAGTTAAGCCAAGTAAAAAAAAACTTGACATCGAGAAGGGTAAAATCGACTCGGCCCATGTAAGGTTCACTTTCACCAGGCCCAACTAGGCCCGCAGTCTGTGACGCACATGTCAGGTTTCGACAGCCGTGGCCAGTCACGGACGGCCCGGGATGAATCATCGTTGGATTCTCTAGCACATCAAGTGCCTCGTCCTAGGCGCAACGGCCGTCGGATGACCCTCCGGCGACCGAACGTTATCCCCACAACATCTGCCTCAACTCCACTAAGGGCGAGCACGCCCCCCATGCGTCGTAAGACTCGCTAGAGAACCGTCTGACTCCGGAAGAACGAGCACTTAATGAGAAACTCCCCACGATTGCAGGAGATGTTGCTCCACGACTTACGCCCCTTCCTGCGAAGGAGTTAGCTCTCGTCACCATGACAACCCTCTATAAATGAGACTTCGACGAACATGCAGAGACACGGTGATTCTCACCAAGAAATGCACACTCAACTCTAATTAAGAGAAAAGAGAAGTCAACTTGCTGTCCAGAGAGAAAGCCTCCGCCAAGTCTCGGCTGCCATCTGAGCACCCTTACCGTCCAGCGAGTACTTTTCGAGCGCCCACTAGCCACGGCGAGGACTCTCTTTGAAGGCAGTCTGTCTCTCCAGACTTGCGTCTCCATCCCTCAACTCTCTCTCAACTCTCTTTTTTACTTTTTCGTCACTCGCGTGCCGACTTAAGTATCGTAGAATTGTCCCCTGGGATAATGGCCAAGGTTCCTTCTGACGTTCTTTATTTCTGGTGTCTGTAGACTTTCACGAGTGCCGGACAGTCTTCCCCAACAAATAAATATGATACAAGAGCTAGGAACTAATTTTCAGTCTCTACAGACATCTTTACCTTTTCATAAAGTTTGAAAGGTCGCAAACATCACTGTTGCCATCATTTTCGTCAAACCCTTGATCATCGAATGCCTCATATTGTGCGCAATTTTCTCACACAATTTAGTAGGGCAGCAGATCAGGTCTTGAGAGAAGATCGCCAACAACCTATTTCATTGTCGCAGGGACAAAATCTATTCTAAGAAAAGTGACTACGCGTTTTGACCCATTAAAATTTTTATTTTTTCTCTTAAAATTTTCATATTTCTAATAGAAGATAAATAAAGAAGCATTCCATTTTGGAAGATTTTTATACTATAAACTCTCTCGATATTCAAACTCTGTTGTCCATGATTTCTTCTCCTTCTAACCTTTTCCTTGGGTTTTTGGGGAAGAAGCACATGTGCTCTGCAGGGAAGGTCCCGATTCTGTCCATCCCCATGGACATGTTTCAGGATCCCTTTTGCTCATTCGAGCTCCTATGGGCTGCTCCTTGATCATCTTTAACTCCCTCCGGACTCTCTTCTGAAGTCTTTTTTCGGTCACCCTTGGATCCCCGGGGGCTTGCTTCCTCATAGCATGCCCCCCCAAATGATCTCCTTCAAAGGGTGAACATTAACGACCGCTTAATCTGGTGATAGCCTAAGTCCACGCTTTGAAAACAAAATCATGGCAGCTCGTGGGTCATCGGCATCCCTCGCAGGCTCGTCCTTGGGATTTCCTTGCCCAAATCGAGTCATGGGGTGTTTCCGCTTCTGTGCGTATCCCCGGGTGTTACCGCTTCCATGCACATCCTCGGGTGTTGTCGCTTCCATGCGGAACCTCTTATTTCGGGGCCATCTCGGAGTCCTCTCTGTGGATGTGTACCAAATTGAACTCCCCCCGATCATCATGGGTTCAGGGGAGTTGCTGCCAAAATTCCACTAGGAGCGTGGTGTCCATGCTCGATTAGGATCACATGATGTTGCCGCTTCTGTGTGTGTCCTTATTTGGGGCTTGTCCGTGGATGCATACCCGCTTTACCCCCCCTTAGTACCCAGGTCAGTTGGAGAAGCTGCTGAATTTTCATCAGAATAAAACCATCATGAAGACAAAAGAAAGCAACAAATAAATAAAAAAATGATAATAAGCTTCTGTTGAAAAAAATAGAGAACGATGAAGAACTTGAAGAAACCGAGTATAATAGCTACATCTGAGCAAAGCCACATGAACATTTCATGAACAAAACTAAAAGAAAACCAAAGGCTCCGCATGCATTTCATGATTGAATTAAACCCCTTACACACATTTCGTGAATGAAAATGAATCTGAACAAATCCAACCCCTTGCATGCACTTAAACAGAGCTCCGTGACCCTTGGCTGAGATCGATGACGCCCCAAGTGAAGTTGCCCGAGCGATGCCGCTCTGGGCGATGCCTCCCAAGTGAAGCCATCCTGAGTGAAGCCGCCTAAGGCGAAGCTGCCCCGAGCGAAGCAGGAGAGTGAAGTCACCCCGAGCGTCAGACATGTACCTAAAATAAAGAAAAAGAAACTACAAGAAGAGCAGAGGAAGCACTCCGACCCTCGATCGGAGTCGACCCCACCTTATGCAATTTAATATAAAAATGCATTAATGCATCGACATCGTGACTCTTAGACCCATATATGCATATGCACAGACTTAATGCAGCCTCGTGGACATATGCATTGACTTAATGCGAAGCGAACATGAATATGCACAGACTATGCTAAGCGAATGAACTAAGTGTGCACAGACTAACTGCAGAATGAACATGCTTGCCATAATCAAACTACAATATTAAAATGCAGAAGATAATTTTTATGCATTTTGATTTAAACATGATTCATAGTTTGTCAACATCAAAATCCGGGCCCAACAGTTTTACTCTGAGATAATGAAATGTGGAGTCCCCAGTACTTCTTGTGAGGTGACTTGAGGCTTCAGCGGTTCAAGTGGACCCGTCCTTGAGCTTTCTTCGGTTTTCTCACATTCGGGGCGTGATTGCCGTATAGTAATATAATATTCCAGGTGTCAACAATCCCCAAATAAGATCACCTAGTCGACCACGAGGAATACACAGCTGAGAGGATCACCTGCCGGGGTAGGAATGCAACTAGAGTATGAGATGAATGACCCTATGTGCACCAGGGTGCATGCAAGTTCTAACCTATAACTAACAAACAATGTCAAATAAGTAGCGAAATAACAATAAATATGACTAGCATACAGAATAGAGAACAATCATCAAGTAAAAACCCCGAGAACTGAAAATTATGAATAGGAGAATAGGCCTCGAGATGTGTACCTAAACGCGGTCTGGAAGGGGACCTCCTTCAACTAGACACGGCTCTATGAGAGGCCACGTTCAACCAGGGATTCTTAAATCACTAGAAAATTAATAAAAAATTTGAGAACAGAACCCACCAATGAACTAAACTGACAAAGACAGCAGGCAAGCAACAAGTAGCACGATGGGCACTAGGAGTCCCACTGTGATCAGCAGAAAAGGGATGTAGGCGCTAAAAGTCCCCGTCTTTGAGAGGAATAGGGAAAGAGAGAAGGTGAACACATGCCAGAGGCATGGAGCAAAATATGCAGTAAAGAAACTAAAAGAGAAAGGAATAAATAAAAACACACAGTAACATGGAGTAATAAACTAAGCAAGTGCAATAGAAAAGAAAGAGATGAAGAGAAAGTAGAGAAAGAAAGTGATCGTGATCACCACCAAGGTTCAGCAATACCGATAGTTGTAAGATGAACCACTGAGAGCGCCAAGGACCCTGGAAAATAAGAAATCTAACTAGAAAATGAAGGGGGGTGACTAGAACAGGTCGTGGTCGTGCCTGCAACTATGACTTGAGGGACACTGTCATGCCCTGGACCGATAGTAGCGGAACGTGTCGTTTGCTCAGAACGTGACAGTTAAACAACCGTGAACGATGTTACTGTGAGTATATGTGTAACAACTATGATTTGTCGACTCAGTCTGATTCGATCTGACTCGGGTCGAGTTGATTGTATCGTATCGTATTTAAAAAATTTGATACGCTGTCGATCACTCCTTGAATCAACTGAGTCAGGCCGAGTCACAGTGAGAGAAAAAGAGGGAGAGAGAGAGAGAGAGAGAAAGAGAGGAGATGATACACATCGAGTCAAATCGAGTTAATTACAATTTAGACGTACCGTATCCGATAAAGAAGATTCGATCAGATATGAATCACCGAATCACCGAATCAACGAACCTTCGTAACAACAAGATGTTCCCAAGATCTCGATCTTTTTTTGAAGCCATGTGGTTCAAAGATCAAATGTCAAAGTTCAAACTAGACCTAGGAAGGTCTGAATCCGGCTCCGTTGTAGCATACTTGGGTGACTTAATTATATAACATAGCAAGGATTAAAAGCGTCGAAAATTGAGTCAACAATGGCAGGCTTGTACGTATGAGACAATTAACAAGCTTTATATGTAATCCACATGTTGAAAACAAAACAAAAAATCGTAACATCTTGAACATTTTTATGCCGAGTTATTCTTTATCTTATAAGATCTCCTATTAATCTAAGATTAGGTCCTGCCAAGGACATATGCAATGATCTAATAGGGCTAATCGTCAAGTGAAAGCCAAGAATGGAACTTGTTCTCAAGGGAAGCTCGGTCAATACGTACCTAGACAAAATTAAATCATATCTCTACCAAGGTTTGTCGACTCGGTGATTCGTGTCAGATCAGGATCACCCTGATCCGGTACGATACGCTCGAGTCACAACCCAACTCAGACTGACTTGCCAATGTCGTTCTCCACCTCCTCCCCCCTCTCGCGTCCTCCTCCTAGGTTCGCAGATGAAGTCCGGCAACACCGTTAGATCTCTACCGTGAACATCATCCGATCATGGCATCGTCTCCTGCCACAGACATTGCCCCCTCCGGTAAGATGTGGATCAGGAAGAAGACGGATGGCAGGGAGAGGAGATCCTCCATTAGCAAACAGGGGGGATGACTATGATGGACTTAGAGAGGATGAGCGAAATGAGGATAAAGGGGAGGCTCGACAGCCATCCTAGACGCTTGAAACTCTGGACCCGGTAATAGGGGCGAAGGGCATAAGGAGGAGGTGACTTGGTCTGATATACAGTTGACTCATGTCTCAATTTTTTGTGGATCCGGGTAGATTTACCTAAGTCAATCTGACTCGGATCGAGTCGACAAATCATGATCTCTACGTCCGAAGAAGTTTGGAGAAGAAAAACTACCCATTTGAAACTTGATGCACTTCTTCAAATTCATTCTCTTTATCTGATAACATTAAGTGAGATAGATGCTGATTAGCAATGCTGCATAGAGGTAGATCCATGTTTGATTATCCTGATTTGTGGAGGGGAATCTAGTTGAGCGTGTATATACATATCGTTACCATGGTTGTCATAAGCCTTAGCCTCAGTGATCAATGCAAGATCCAAAGGACTTGGCAAAGTTTTACAACCAACCGTTTGCCTAAAGTTGCCATTTCACATGGTGGTGCCGAGTTGATAATGAGGTAACTCTGGATGTGCATTTGCTTGACTGACTCAACATAAGACTGATTTGATTTGGAAACAGAAAGACTGAGTAGGATCGCACTTATTCAATATTGACCAGATATTAACTCGGGATGACTTGCCTTGACATGAGGCTATGTCCAGGAACCTCCTCAGTGGATCCTCTGGAAACCTTACCTATTCAATTCAGTCCATACGCATGTTATGTATGGTAACAACTAAAGAGAGCTGCATGGCACAAGACACCACAGGTCAGCCTGACATGGAAAATCATGCTTTGAAAAGTCTGATCTGCCAAAAATGCCATGAGGCCATTTGGTGGGTGCAAAATTGGTTTTTTAGTTGAATAGTTTAAACTCATGCAACCAGACAGAAAAGTTTAGGGCATAGTGACTGCCAATTACTAGCTTGTTCTAAAGCAGTTGATGGAAATAAAGTTGAAATGATGGTTGAATTTTTAGTCGGGAATTCAAGATTGTCATGGCTTGGAATTTGACATGCTGAAAGGCAGTGTAGTAGATGCTTGGCTGAGATGAGTCGGAGGAAGAATTTGTTGTGTACAGGGATAGTGCCTAAAGATCATGCGGGCATGGGCACTGCAGCGTGAGCTTTGCACGGAAGAGGACAGGAGTCACAGAACTGCAATGTGAAAATGGGCTAATATCATCAGACTTGGGCACATCAACTCTAGTTTGAGACCTATGTAATGTGCAAGAGCCTTTTCCAGGGACATTGTAATGGTTGAATCTTGCGTATGCTGGGAAGTGTGTGCTAAAGAGAAACATTAAGGGGGGAAAAACCTATATAACAAGGAGAACAGAAAGGGAGTGTAACCTCTTAAAAAATTGTGAAAATACATAAAACAAGTATGGTGCCTTAACGGCTTTTAGGTGAAAACTTCGAAACATCATCTTTAGATGATTTCTGTTTAGACTTTGCTGCTGCTTACTGCTACTGAAGAAAACCAAGGCGTTGATGGCGTACCAGAGCTTACAGTCTTCTTTCATTAGATGAAGTGCTTGCGTGAAATAAATGTTTCCGAAAGAAGTTTTTTTTTTCCTTTTTTTTTTGAATTCTCACCTCAAATAGACATGACATTAGAGTCTTCTCTTTACCAATATTATACTTCACTATCACATTAGCATTTCTTTTACTACATTATTAAACAATTAATATTCTCTTCATGTAACACTAAGATCAGAAACATTGAGAAAGATTCTCCAATAAAGATAGAGGGAAAAAAATAATGTGCAACCTACCATCATTGGTCAGACGTGAGATAATTTCATGATATATGAATATCAATGTATTTTGGCCATTCTTTGATGAACCTGCACACCAATATATGGTTCGAGTGTCAACTATAACAGTAGCATTTGAAATGAGTGGTGAAAGAGCAAACAGGTCATGTTTCTTTAAAAAAATGAACACAAGGCAAACATTGGCAACATCCATAAAATGGTAAAATTTCAAGCAACAACATAATGTAGATTCTTTAGACTACATTTCTATGTTTACTTTAATAAATCGATAATGAGGAATAAACATGTATTCTTGACCCACTATTTCGATCCAAACAAAATGGGAATCCTCTAAATCCTATAACTACAAACAAGGATGTCTTTTACTTGTGCACCTCAACTTGAAGGACAAACACGTTCAACTTGATGTCACCTGAAAGAAAAGAAGACAACAAATTTTTCATCACAACTTACATGTCCAAACGGTAAACATACTATGAAGATGGTTTCTATTATCGAGAATAGAATATCATGCTGCACAACAACTCTTTGAATCTGAAGCTAATTGCATTGTGAAAACTCCATGCAAAACAATGCTAAGCTAACATTCTTAAGTATGTCCAAGCACCCAAATTACAGAAGCAGTTTCATGGAGCAAGAAGTGGCATATCTTAAGAATGAATAATCATGTTTGCCTCTAGTTCCTAGAGTGAACACCATAGCTGTCAAGGCTACCCAAGGCGTTCACGGGGAGCCTAAGCACTTAGGCGATAAGGTGTCCGCTTAGGCATTGCCTAGGTGACACCTTGGCACCTATTTAAAAACCCAAAAACATATATCCCCAATATACAAATTATGAATAAGATACATGAAAAAATATGGATTTAAATATTAAAAGTTGAGAGAGATAGAGAAAGGAGAGGGGGGAGAGAGAGAGAGAGGCGCACACATAGAGAGAAGGATGTTGGAGGACTGTGTGGAGTTTGATCTACCTATGACCCCGCCTCACATTACGGAGACCCCTAGCCCAAAAAATTTTAGGAGGGTTATTATAGGCCATGCTTAGGCAGGGTGCCTTGGCATGCATGGTCGCCTAGGCGGGCGCCTTGCTCGCCTTTCTAGGGGGGTAGAAAGGTGGGCTGGCGCCTTGGCCCCATAACGGCACCTAGTCGCCTAGGCAATGCCAACACGACCACCTTGATACTTACGGTGAACACAGAGTGCATGTCAAATCTATGTCAAAAAAAGTTACAAACCTATTTTCCTTGTTACAATGCATGAACATCAAAACACAATCGAACAAAGTGAAAATATTAAATGCATACAAAAAAAACCTTTAATGAAAATCATTATTTTCCAAGGCTATTTACAGACTTCTAAGCATGGCCTTGAGTTGGGAGAACTTTCTAGCTCTCTATGATGATGTTTACATAAACAAATTTACAATCAATACCCATCAAGTCATCAAGTCATCCAATAGATTCAACTGTATGGGGTTTCATTTTCAATATATGCAAAGAAGATAGAATAAAGAACTGTGGAGACCTCACATAGGGAGGTACCTCAAAGTTGTTGAAGCATTCATGAGATGGTACAACTAGATGAAATTTATTCCCTAAACCTCCTCTTCTAGCATTATGTAATTTGAAAGGTATCACCAGCTGCTGATGCTTGACAATCTCTGTCCCTCCAAAGTCTACCCAAATGATGGAAGGGTGGGAAAGAGGAAAGGAAGTAGTAGCAATATAGATCCTAAATGTAGATAATGACAAAAATATCTACCGAAGAAAACACAGTCAAATACCTACAAATTATAATGCAAAGCTTCATGTAGAAGACGGAGACTAGCTCAAATAAATGACTAAAGAAAGTGAAAAAAATAGAAGCATAGGTGATTAACTTGTGTTAAAATAATTAAGTTTGGGGTATTTTTGTTATTATGTTCTTAGTGTGTGTCTGGCCCTTAATTGTGTGTTCCCAGGCACATATACATTGTAATCTCTTTGAATTAAAAAAATATAGATACTTTTTGCCCTAATTTTACATGGTATCAGAGCCGGTGGAGAACCTCCACCGCGGCATCCTCCCTCCGTCGATGTAGGGAACCACTGCGGCGTCCTCCCTCCGCCGTGCCCTTCACGTGAGCGCCAGCGACGTCGGGGCGTGCTCTCTCTCTCGCCTTCACACCGTCCACCTCCCGATGTAGGGAACCGCCGCGGCCCCTCTCCCTTCGCGCGGCTCTCTCCTCCGGCGGACTGTAAGCAGACGTCCGACGTCGTGCGGCTCTCTCCTCCGGTGATCTGCAAGCAGAGGCAGAGCGAAGGTGCTGCGGGCTCCGCAGGCTCCGCGGGCGGTGCGACCATCCGGCGTTGTGTGCACGGCGCGTCGGATGTGAGGGCTGCGACCTGTCACCTTGCGACCCTCACAGGCGGGTGACGCGGTCCCGATCTTGCCCTGCGGTGAAAGGGGTTTGAAGTCTCTAGAGAATCTTTGGTGGTAAGAAAGCGTACCCCTATCTTCTAACAGAGTTTTCTCCGCACCGGCTCGTTCCTTTAAGATGGTCAGCGCATGAGGGCTTCTAATCTTCTCCCTATGTGCTGACCCTTATGTTGCTGTAAGAAGATTGTTTGAATCCCTTTTTGCGCAGCAGAGGCTTTGGTTGTTTGGTTTGTTGTCATGGCAGAATCGTCGGGGTCCACTTCTATCCCGACTTCTGACGGAAAATTTTATCATATGATGGCTACTGCTACAAAATTAAATGGCACTAATTATTCTCAATGGGCACGGTCTTTTCGCCTCCTGCTGCTTTCTTTGAGAAAACTTCGACATATTGAGCAAGACCCTCCAGAGAAAACTGATAAGAAGGCATATGAAGCTTGGGAAGTTGATGATGGGATGGTGATTTCAATTCTGAATAATAGTTGTGAACAGAGTATTTTCAATAGTATTGTCTTTTTAGACACCGCAAAAGAAATGTGGGATACTCTGAAAAAGATCTATTCTGCAGAGCAAAATATTTCTCATATTTATAATATTTATTCAAGATTGTTCACTCTAAAGCAAGAAGGAAGACCTATTTCTCAGTATTTTGCTGAAATTCAGGGTCTCTGGAGTGAATTAAAACTGTATCAGCCTAGTGCTGTAGATGCCGCTCAGCTGGAGAAACAAAAGGAAGAGTTTATTGTTGCTAAGTTTTTGTCTGGAATGGATGATAATCTCGGACATGTTAGAGACAATTTGCTTGCAGACACTCAGGTTCCTACATTGGCTGGTGCTTACTCTCGTGTTCTTAGAGCAAGTACCAAATTGAATCTGACTGAGACAACATCTAGTGAGATTGGAGAGTCTGGTAGTGCTTCAGCTCTTGCCGCAGGGGGGCGTGGCCGTGGACGTGGCCGTGGTCGTGGCTCTCCATGTATTCATTGCAACAAAACTGGACATCAGCCTGATTTTTGCTGGAAGAAATATTCAATAAAGTATCTAACTTCCATCATCATGGTTATAATTTTCTAAGAAAGTGTAAAATTTTAAGTCGCTAACCTTTTAGTTTTTTATTCAATTAGGGCGACTTTGATAACCGGTTAGCGCCGGAATAGGGTGAGTTATCCACACAAATCAGTCTTAACCAGCTTTGATAACACATGGTCTTATTTGGGGTCGGTTAGGATTAGGAGGGGGGTTGCTGGAACAAGTGATTCGACCAGCAGGGGTCAGATACTGCCCGATTCCAGTTGGTATATTCGCCCTAATCCTAACCGGGAAACAAAGCGGGCCTTATGGATAAGGATAGAAGATAGAGTTAGATTTCAACCTTCGACAACTCTTGCTTCTTCCCTGGATCTTTGATGTTAGTTCAAATTCTTCGAAAATTAGTCTGGCAGGCCGGAGGTTACATCAGCTGAATACAATCTGATACAGTACTGGGACATAGAAGTTTTTGATTAGCATACAATCATACGAAAATGCATCTTCTGGATCCATTGATGCTCTTAATGATATGAAACTCTTAATGTCCTCAGGTTGTCTGGGGGAAAATCTTGCTGCTCCATTTTGTTTTCTGGAGTATGGAAGCATTTTCTTCCCCTTGCCATTGTTTATTAAACAAGTGAAGTATGCATAATTTCTTTCTCTTAGGAATTTCTAGTGAACCGCACATTTATCATCACTGAGGGAGCATTCCATCGCGTCTTTTCCTTGACAGGGGTTCCTCTTCCATTGTATGGTATGATTGCATATGGTTTTGTTGCACTGCTCGGACTGCAACTTTCTGGAAAGAAAATTTTTCCTGGACTTCGTGAAGCAGACATTCGTTTGACTCTTGTTGGTTGCACAACGACAATGGCAACAGCAAGTGCTTATTTTCTTTACATTCTAGGCACAAAATTATCAGGAGCATTGTGCCCATACTGTCTCTTTTCAGCTGTTCTGTCTTTCAGTTTATTTTTGATCACTGTAAAGGTACGGTTTCATGATATACTTCCTAACTTTGGGCATTTGTTGAAATAAGATGATTAGCTAACCTGCAGCTTTTACTCTATATAGGACTTTGGCCTTCAAGAGATCCAAAAGTTCATTGGTGTGCAATTAGCTATTACTGGGATAGTCGTGGCTGCATTAAGCAATTCATATGGTACAGCACAGTCTCAATTACCCAGGTAGGTCCGTCTGGGCACTCCGAATCTGGTGTCATTTGCTTAATTGTAATGCTGGTTTGTATAGTCTCCAAGCAAGGAATTAAAAACAGGATTCCAGAACCGGACCTTTGTTTTCAAACAAAGTGCTACACATCTTTATATATTGAATGGTCTACCTTCATGGTTCTATTATTTTACTTTAGCATATCCACGAACGCCATGTTAATGCATGCGTGCTTGCATGGGCCCTCGGTATATAAAATGGCACTGACGGAAGGCCGGGTTACGCCCGACTGGAAGCTTTCGCTATGCGTGATGGTGGTCTTCGGACCTATATTTTCGCCATGTATCGAGGGTTCCGACCTAACAAACCATGCTTGTTCTGCATGATAAATGAATCATTCCATGTGACTTCGTCATGTGCATTCTTTTGCATCTTATTTTGGCCTCGGATTGCTCGCTATCTTGGTAATTAATCAAAGGTTTTTCGTCTTACGGGTGATGCCATTAATGTCATAGCCTTTACAGTATGGCGGACTGCTGGTCCTGACACAGATCTCACTCTCGCCTAATACAGGTCAGATTGAGCATATAATAAATCTGCCACTTATGTGACTAGCATGCCTACGTGGTCAAGTAGTCAATTAATTACTGATTAATTAATTGGTTGCTCGAACTAATATAACAAACAGATAAATTTCTCCCGTCCCAATAACGCTCTGACGAAAATGCTTTCTGTGCTCAGATCCAAAGGCGGATCGGAGTGAAACTAACGCCGTTGCAAAGCAGACTTAAAGAGATACAACATATGTGAACTTCACATCCATCCAACGGTCGGATTTGAAATGAAAAACTCTGCAACAGGAGATCTCGATCTGGCAGGGATGCAGGGCAGACTATGATCTGCCTGGAGAAGGGGTTTAACCGAAGGGGAAATGATGGATCTGGGTGATGGTATTAATTTGGGTGATGGTGGGGGAAGGGAGGATCACGCACACCAAATTTGGTGGCAATCTAAGATGATTTTGGGGGTGGGGAAAATGGATCTTCAGGTTTCTGTCTCGTAGATCTGCGCACAGGCAAACTGTGAGGGGTGGAAAGACGAAGGTGGACGAAGGGCAGATGGTAGCGGATCGACGTGAAATTTCATCTGGGGATGGGGGAGGACGTGGGGAAGAGGCCCTCAAAATCTGAGGTCGATCAGATGGCGGGATGAGGAGATCTAACCTTTTTATAGAGCTTTTCTCTAGCAATTTTAGGATTCTTGATAGCAGGGTGGAAACCAGGTTGTGGTGGCTCGACGGCGGCACGGATGGCGGCGGCTATGGTGGTGGCTGAGAGTCACACTCAGCAGAGGTGATAAAGCTAGAAATCACTCCCAGGAAAAGGGCACCACACCCTGATTCACAGCCTTCATATCTGCAAGGAGGAAGAAGGAGAGAGGAGAGAGGGGCGCCCTTGGCCCTTGCACAGAAATTCTGATTTTTCTTCTCATTAACATATCAAACAAATATTCGCTACATATTAAACATGAAATAAGTTCAAGTAGTACAATAAACATTACAAAGACAGTAAATGTTATAAAATAAGATGATCCCTACCCAAATAATGATGCACTAATATGGATAATAGTTGGAAGAATCTTTTCCCTCATCGTCTGGCTTCTGTTGTTGATACCCATAGAAAGGTTGCATATATTCTGTATATTCACTGCAACCAAACAATGATGCAGTCAAATGCTGCATCCCTCTTCGGATCCCTCTTGGAGTATAAGATTGTTGGCTTAATTGGAATCCAGAATCAACATGATAAGTGAAACCTTGAGGATTAGAAGAGGATGCTGACACATAACTGCTACTGGATGGAACTGGATGGAATTGAAATCCTGATGGATGACCCTACCCATACATGCCTCCTTCGTATTAGCCACCTTCATAACCTGTTGGATGTCCATATTGACTCTGTGAATCATATTCACCTTCATTATAACTATATCAACTGTTCGTGTCAGCGTGGAAGGAGGAAGTAGGTGCATACCTGCCACCGCCAGTAGCATCATCATCATCGGAACCATAAGAAATAAATCACCTTCTAACTATTAGCTCTGTTTTTTCCTCTTTTGGTGCGATAATTTCATTCATCTTTGAAAGAACTCCTTTTCCCCTTGGCGTGTGCCTCACACAAATTTGTTTCAACTGTTTAATTGTCAGGTCCTCTCGAACAGCAGCACTAGACCTCTCGAACATCCCATGCACTGATGTACTTCTTCTTAAGGATGGAGGTGATTTGACCATTCTAGGAGTATCTGACTTCCTATCTGATTTTGAGTGTCTAGTTGGCTCAAACTCAGGCTGCTGCTCGATGTCGTCAACAAACAGAAGTACTTCCTCTCTCTGGTGCACGAGTCTCTCTAGTCCTCTTTGTTGGTCTTCTGAATTCTGGATCCCTTGGCTCATCTTCATCTAATATGCCCTCTGCCCATGTTCTATCATCATCATCTAAAACGGACTCATCAACCTACTCTCGTACCTCAACACAAAACTGCAAGGAATTGTCATCATCAAATAATGCGTCCATATCAATTTCTGGAGTTGTATCCTCTGTGACGCGTTTGTCTCTCAAGTGTTGTCTCAATTTCATGTTCTTTATTCTCAGTCTCATGTTGTAGTGACAGTAAAGTCCTTTTTTTAGTCATTCAGCCTTTAACCAATTGCGAACCTTTAAGTGTATAAGGCTGAACGTACTCCAATTCCTTTCATATTGACTTGATGATGTTGTTTAACTCAACACCCTAATTGCAATGTAAACCAATACATTACTGGCTAAATCCAGTAGAGTGACTAGGGTGGTTCATGTTTGGTGGTCCCCCATCCGTGGGATTGGGGTGTTGGGTTCCGTTCTGGTAGGAGTAGTGTAGAGCAATGGTTTCTTAGGCTGCCGTGTTTTGGGAATCCGTGCGCGGCCATGTTTCTCGCCATCGTCGTTGTAGTTACTCCTATTGTTGTTGTTGTTCTAGCTATAGTTGTTGCTTTCCGTGCCGCCGTTATTTTCAGTTGGGGTTCCACGGGACCCCTACTAAGCCAGTGATAGAAGACTCACCCCTGGTTTTTCGATGTTGTGGATCTTCCTCGAGGTTCGAGGGTGTTGTGTGGAGGTTCTTAGTTGCCAGTTCGCTAGGCCAAGTGTTCACTTGGCATTTGGTATGTTCTTTACCTTAGACTGTACTTCCCGTTGGACTAGACTCTATTGTAGTTAGTTATTTATTTTTGTTAATTATTGTATTATCATGTTTTATTTTTTATTTCTATGTACACTACACCTATCCTTTTTAGCCCTTCCGAGCCCTCTGACTCGTGGGCGGCGGGCCAGGGCCCGAATGGTATCGGGTCATTCCTGATATCCGGATCTTGGGTCGTTACAGTTGGTATTAGAGCTATGGTTGTGGAAGTACATGAGAATTTAAGATATTGCAGTGATCAGAGTCCATAAGGTTCAGTAGAGTCGACACCTGGCATAGGGTTCTGTGCTTATTTTCTGCTTGGTTTCTCGCATAAGAGCCTGTGTGTGCCGAGTTGGCATTGTAAAGGTGGTAGTCATTTTCCATTGGAGTGTCAGCGTGAGGCTTGAGGATCGAGGTTGAGAGCTTTCTCCCTCATTGGTGGTGGCCCCGGTTGTGTTGCATTGGGTAGAGTTGCTGGCAAGTGCGTTGCTGCGGTGCTGCGTTCGAGAAATCTGTAGTGTGGTCAGGTGGCTGGTGCGGATTGTTCATGGTTAAGTGGCCGTGAGTGTGCTCTGTGGGCACTGTTATTGGGTTGGCCACCCTAGTTTTAGATTTATCCATCCCCTGTGGTGTTGAGATTGTGGTTTGAGGTGGCAGAGCAGGCGCTCTGGTCAAGATGTGCTCGGATGAGCGAAGGATCTTCTTGGATTGGGTTGTGGTCGCCCTGGATTTGGTTCGAGATCATGTGGCAGTGGCAAGTTCGGAACTCAAGGATGAGCATTGGCGGGTGCCGATTATGGTTCGTGTTGCAGCACTTGGCGTGGTGGTCCGTGCGGTGGTAGCTCGAGGATGGGTTGGTGTTGGCACGAACACATTCGAGAGAATGATGTCCAGTGGCTAGAGATATTGCGGCCATCGACCCTGGCATTTTGGTGGATTTTCGACGTAGTCCAATTTGCTACATCTTGTTCTGTATTTTGTCAAGTCATTTAAGAGTTAATTGCTTATACTTGAAAAGTGGTCTAAATTATTTGGAATTAATTTTTTAGAGGGTCAATCAATTCACCCCCCCCTTCTTGATTGCTGTTGCCCCAGACCCAACATTTTCCATGCCCCACAGAGGTTAAAAAATCACCACCCCCATGTATTTTCCCTTCCTTTTATTCATACTTGTCATTATTGGTTTATAGATACTACACATCTCTAGATATGATTGGGTTGCTTTATCCTTGTCTCTACATTCTCTTGTAGGTCTACAACACTCCTAACACGAGGCCCAACTCTTCTGGCTAGCCAGGAGAGAGGGAGGATTGAGTTCTCACGTCTGGTTTTTTGGGTGCAATTAGTGGTCTTCCTCGGACTGTCTTTCTCTGATTGCGGCCATCTAGTGATCATCTTATTAAATTAGCGGCCTCCTGGGAGACCGTCTCTTATCCTGCTTCTCCCGCTTGCGAGTGAGTCTTTGCTCCACCCTTTCCAAGGTACGTAGTCTAGTCCCCCCTGTGTTACAGGCCTTGGTGGTGATCACACAACTTCATTTTGGGTTTTCATCACCTCTTTTTATTAGTTATTGCCTTTCTTTTGATTTCTCCACGCCTACGACGTCTGTCTTCATTATTACTTCATTCGTGCCCCTGTTCCAAGCCCATGGCATGTGATTTAGCATAGTTTCTTTGTTGTCTTCTTATTTCAATCTGAGGTGATATTCCCATATACTTGGTTGAGCCATTTCATTGCTTGTGTGGAGGTTGCACTTCCACATATCTACACCCTAGTTTTTTTGGCGATCACGTACGGTAAGACACCTAGTGCCAATCGTGTTAGTTACTATTTGACCTGCTTATAGTCTTATTTCTTGTCATCCATCATGGTTTTCCCAGATTTCCCATTTCTATTTCTACTGTTTTCTACTCTCTGGTTGATTGCGGTCCTGCGAGGACCATCTCCATAGTATTGCAGCCATTCGACGACCGTCTCCTTCATATTACAGTCATTCGGCGACTGCAATCGTCGCTTAGGTACATATCCCAAGGTGCCCCTCTACAGTTCATTATTTTATCATATTTTGAGATTTCTGAGTGCTATTTAGTCTCCTCCAGATTGCTATTTATATCCATATCATTGATTGCACATTTATTGTTAGTATCTAGGCTAGAAATTGCATGCACTCCAATGCACATTGGATCATCCATCTCATATTGTAGTTGCATACCTACCTTGGTAAGTGATCCTCTCACCTCCATATTCCTTGGGGTCGACTAGGTGATCTCATCCCTTGGCAATGGCTGCCTCCAGGGGAGAAGGAGGAGGAGGCACTGGAACTGAGGCTAACAGATCTCTATGGGGATACCATCGAGCCAATGTGTTTCCAGGGTGAGGTCAGCGACTCTTCTTTGCCCGGATCTCGATCCAGGCACCATCCGATTATTGTAGTTGGAAGGTGGCATTGATCGCCTGTTCAATGACCTCGTGTGGTAGTTCCTGATAGGCTGGGATGCTGAGATTGGAGTCTGGGGACGTAGGCGCGGTTTGATGCCTTAACCGTGGTGGATGTAGGAACCTACCACAAACTGGCTGACTTGTGCTGGCGTCCGAGGATGTGTGCATGGTTTGATGCCTTAACCGTGATGGTGAGGGAGGCTTCTCCTGTTGAGCCGACGTATTGGCACTGGCGTCTGAAGACGTATGCGCGATTTGATGCGTTAGCCTCGGTGGTGAGGGTTTCTGTTGAGAAGTGACTTGAGGAGCATGAGTAATATTGTGCCTCTTGGCCTAACCTCTGGGGTCTAACTATAGGCAGGGTCGAGTGACACTCAATGAAGTCTTGGGGCCTTGCTGCCGTTGTTGGCTTTCTTGATCTCACACGCCGGATGGCCTTTGTGATGGCAGACCTAACTTGCAAACTATTTGGAGGACCTAGTCCGGTCGAGCCGGAACCTCGCCCAACTTCTATTTTCCCTTCCTATCCTCGAACATTAGAGATAGGAGTGGAATGGTGTGAGGGTGAGGAGAGCTTGAGAAGCTCATCATAGCCTCGCCCACCAGGACATCCTCTCGGCCAAGAAGGACTCGGAGGAGTCTAGCGGTGTCTTCTCTGGAAAAGGGCAGAGACTCTAACTCCTACCAGGGTCACCATTGGGTGACTAAGGTGGCAGGGGCCGACTGATCGGCCTGTGATGTCGAGGAATCCGAGGAGACTGGGGGAGTGGGAGGATGAATGATGATGACCGAGAAGGTACTCGGCCCAGTCTCTTGGCTGGCATCTTACTCCCTGTGCCTCCATAGTCGCTCGAGAGCTTCTCGATTGTTTATCTGAAACTCGAGCCATTCTGGAGTGTACTGGTAAGGCAGCCTATGCCCATGTTTCTGCGGAGGATCAGGCTACTCTGGTGTATTTTTGGCAGTGCTCAGAGTTTCTTCAATAGCTTGTCGTAGCCAAACAAGTGCCATGGAATTCCCCTCATCATCGATCTGCTCCCACCAGATCTGTTCCTAGATGAGGTACTGGACTTCCTCACAAGATTCGATCGTATGGCAAATTCGTGCATGGAAAGCGCAGTACTAGGGGGGGCTAAAGTCCCAATGAGTGTAGTTTGCCAGCAGGTCCACTCGCCGGACATGCACAATTCGCCTCAGGTGAAGACGCAGAAAACGCCGGAGCCTTCCACCACGCCTCCGACTCCGCGCCAGGACCAGCAACCGCAAAAGCCGGCGCCGCCCCAACCGCAGTTGGCGCCGCAGTTGCAGCCGAGGCCTCTGCCGCCCAAGCCCCTGCCGCCGAAGCCAAAGCCGCCGCAAGAGCCTCAAGTCGATCCCCTCACCGGCCTGCCCGTGCTCGCGCCCATTATCGCACCGACCCTGGCGCCGCAAAACCAGGCGAAACCGCTGGCCCCCGCCCCGTCGCAGCAGGCCGTCGCAGGCAGCGCTCACGGCTCACTTGGCCGGGCCGGTGATACCTCACCCGCGGCGATGGCCTCGGATCTCGGCAAGTACAAGCAATATGTCTATCAGGTGGTGGGCTCGTATTGGTACCCGTCCGTCGATCAAAGTTTCAGCACCATCGGGGTGGGAGCGGTCCATATCCGGTTTACCATCCACAAGGACGGCACGCTTTCCGATGTGGAGGTCCTGGACGGAGACACTGACTCCAGCCGGATGATCCTGCGCAACATCAGCCTCAATGCGCTGCGCTCGCCCGCTCCCTACAAGCCCTTCCCCCCCGGCATGATCAAGGAAGTTGGAGACAGCTACACCGACGACTTTTCGTTCAGCGTCTATTAAAGAAAAGAGTCCCGGGACACGATTTCCGAAAATAATTGTCCCAAGCGATCCAGTTGCTTCGTCCTAATAGAAACCAACCCAGGAAAACTCACATGACCATCAACACCTACATTCACTTCAAGGATAATTGCGAGGAAGCCCTCAACTTTTACGCCAAGGCGCTCGGCATGAAGATCGCCTTCATGCTGCGCTACAGCGAAGCGCCCGCGGGCAACGAATGCGCCAAGGACATGGGCAATAAAATCATGCACGGCCGCCTCGTCAGCGGAAACAACGTGATCATGGCCTCGGATTGTCCGCCCGACCGTTATCAGAAGCCGGCCGGATTTGGCATCAGCATCGGCGTCGAGACGCCCGCGGAAGCCGACAAGTATTACAACGCGCTCTCGGAAAAGGGCACCATCATCATGCCCATCGGCGAAACCTTCTGGGCCCAGCGCTTCGGCATGTTCGCCGTGGTGGTGGACATGCTCTTCCAGGCCGCCACGCTGCTTCTCTCCACGCTGGGCATGGATGTCTCCAAATACGTCGGCAAGTTCCTGGAAGATACCATGAAGGGCGTGCTGGCCGAGTTCCGGGAAAGCATCATGAGCGTGGAGAACAACCTCTCCGGCATGTTCGATCTCCGCCGCATGTCGCTGGAGGATCTCAAGGAGCTTCTTTCCTTCTCTCTTCAGAGGAAAATTTTGGGGAAGGATGTGCAAATATGTCTTCCATACGGGAACCAAGACCAAGCACTGACCCGGCGTCCTCGAGTAAATTTTCACATAACTTCTCCTTCTAATTTCTCTCATTAGTTTGAAAAACTCTGCTGACAGTTCTCACTTTCAGGTTACTCGGCTATGAACGTGGCGGTTTCTATGAGAGAATTTACTCAACTTTTGGATTCCAGGCTGAATGCAGATTTGTCGGAGTTCTCTGCGAGCCTCCCTGCAAATGGGGATTGGTAACCCAGTATTCCCAAGCACTCCTGGCTGAAATTTGCAGTGGGGAGACCCTAGCGCTTGAGGCCCAGATGAATGAAAGTGGATGCCCAGTGGCCTTCCAGACCCCGGTGGTAGGTAAAACTGCTCACACTACTGGTAAGTGCATCTAGTCTTGGATCTTGAGCCATTCTGCCTTGCTGGGATAGTTATATTAATCTTGTTGGTTTCTTGCCTTGTGCAGCGGGCAGTCCCCCTATCCCCTGGACACCTTGGAAGAAACTGGTGGAGATACTCCACTAATTGACCAGGATGTAGGTGCGTCAGGGGTTGGCACTGAGGCTGATGAAAGTTTAAGGATCGAGGGCGAGGATGGCGGTCTTTTAAGAGAGAATCCCACCTTACTCCCAGTGGAGGAGGACCTCGAAAATCATATGGCAGCTTCTCCTTCTACTTCAGGGTCCACAATCCCACTTTCTGATGGGGGCAATGACATTGACTTGCAAGGTTACCATCTTTTCCATGTCCCCCCTTGTTTATTCTTGTCCACTTTTGCATGCTGGGCTAACCTTCATTATTTCACTCTCCAGAGGATATCGGGGATATGCAATCCCCTCGGGGTGCCCCAGATGTAGAGGTGGCTATTCCTTGTCTGCCTAGAGCAGGTAAGGTGGCAATTACTTCATTTAGAGTTGAAGGGCCTACATCATTACGTATGCGAGTCCTTTGAGCTACCATCTCTCAGTTCATTTACATATTTTTGACCATCATTATGTTCTTGCACTTTTCTATGCACCCCTGGGCTTGACATAGAAGAGCCGATACCCTGTTCACCTATCGGTGCGAATGTCGTAGAAGGGAGGGTGCTCGAGCCCAGCCAACCAAGGATGGCAGTATCGGTTTCGGTACCGGTTTCGGCCGGTATCGAAACCGATACGTACCGTTTCGGTATCGGTTTCGGTTTCGGCCATTTTGGACGAACCAGACAAAAGTGTCGATTAGAGTCGACACTTTTGTCAAGGTGTTCTGTCCCGGACACAAAACAACACTCAGGACAAAAGTGTCGAGAAACCAGATCAGCTGAGATCAAGGCGGGCTAAAGCCTCGAAAATAGCAAGAAAAAGGGTGAGAACCCCGAAAGGGCGAGGATGAGAGGATGGAAAGAGGGGAAGAAGAATCATCCGACATGGTCGGAGAAAGAGAATAGTAATCACCCGCCAGCTGCGGGGAAGAAAATTCATAATCACCCGACAAGGTCGGGAAACAATCACCAAAAACACCCGACCGAGTCGGGGAAACAAGAGGAGAAGAATCACCCGACATGGTCGGGGAGAAAGAATGGAGAGCACCCGACTGAGTCGGGGAAGAAGAATGAGTAGATTCCGGAGACGCCGGAGGACAAGAATCAGAAGAAGTCCCGGAAGTGGGACGATAGGTTGAAGTAGGCCGAGGCCTAGAGCAACGAGAGTAGGGGAAGACAGTAGGATCATGGTCAGAAGATGGAAAAGACACTACCCAAGGGTAGGAGCTGAGCAGGAGAAAGGATGAATGAAATGGAGGAAGAGAAGAAGGAGTGGACCCCTGAGTGCACAACTGACGGCCCTTGAACTTGCGTCGCCGTCTCTTCTTAGCAGCAATCTCCTTGCAGCGAACTTGCCTGGTGCGGACTTGAGCCTTCGGCCTTCTTAATTTACAATATCTTCTCAAATAACGGGCCCATCTTGCCGACGGCCTGGCCCGATCATGAATATGCAGCTTCGTTGGGGTGCCTGCCCCTAGACCCGCTGTGCTAACCATAGGTGGACATTCTTGAACAATAAACTCCTTAAGATGAATGCCATCAAAGCATGGAGTTTTGTCCCTTGGCACGTACAACATAAGGTTTGGCAGCTCCTCCCGATCATTGGGCATGAAGTACAACTCCCCTGACAGAAGAGACGGATGCAGCTGAGGGAGATCAATGTGCGGCGTTGACGTGGCCGCCTCACCGATAAATCGAGGGAGGTTGCATAAAACGTGCAGAATATCCTTGGAGATTGCAGAAGATACGGCCAATTGCCCCTTGAATATGGAGTTCATCAGGCTCTTGGCGGCCGTATGGGTCAGCACAATTTGAGTAGAGAACCCTTTTCTGCCAGCGAACTGAACGGCGATCAAGCGAGGAGTAATAACAGCATCGAGGGTGAGTCCTCCGGCGAGCAAAGAGATTGCCACCGGCCTCGCTCTTGAAGAAGCTGGCACTAGCGCAAGGGAACTCTTTTTGGCAACCATCTCCATGGGCACTATATACTCATTGCCCCTAAAATAGCCAGGTACCAGAACTCGAATTGGCATGCGGAAAATGAAATCATGAATCTTATAATGCCTAATCAGGGCCTGGCTTGGCTCAACATCTCCCTGGAGACTAGACCCAAGGGGCACCGGAGGTAGTGCGCACCCGCTCCGTGGGGTGGAAGAGGGTGGAGAAAGTGGTGGAGAAGGGCTACAAAGTGTGGGTGAAAGTTTAGAAGGCGTAAGCGGGGGAGAAGGCAAAGGTGGAGGGACAGTGATAATGACAGGCTTATGTGGAGGCAAAGGTAAAGGCAGAGGCGTAGGAGGGGGTAGATGCAAAGGTGGCGGTGTAGCCTGCTCAGGCTCGGGTGAAGATGGCGAAGGAGATGGCAAAGGCGGAGGGGATGGCAAAGGTGGAGGAGATGGTGGAAGTGATGGGATGGAGGTTTTCGGCGAAGGTGGTGGTGATGGTAGTGGCGGTAGTGGAGATGGTGACGGAGATGGTGATGCGGGTAATGGGGGTAGCGGAGATGGAGATGGAGATGGAGAGGGTGAAGAGGGAGGTCGTGGCGTCCACCGTCGACGTGCCGATACGACGCGTCGGGCGGTGTCAGGGGTAGAAGTGGTAGTGAAAGTGGCGGAAGTGGAGGAAGTGGAGGCACTAGTCCGAGCAAGGGGTTGGGTGGAAAGAGGTTGTGGAGATGGGGTAAGGACACATGAAGGCGACGGAGTAGGGACAGGTGATGGGGTAGATGGAGATGAAGGTGGTGATGAAGTAGGTAACGAGGTAGGCAAAGGTGTAGGCGAGGGAGCAAAGGATGGGGTAGGTGACGGAGCGGGTGCACTGCTAAATAAAGAATCACAGGGATGCCCCTGGTCTAGTAGTTGCGGAGACGGCTGCTTGGGCGGTGCCTGCTGCTGCTGTCTGCTGCGGAGGTTCAAAACAACTTCATGCAAAATAGCCCAGTCAATCAGCTTCTTTTCTTCCAAGCCATAAACATGTTCCCGGAATTCGGGGCAATCTTCGACCAAATGACCCTGCTGGCGATGAAATTCACAAAACTGAAGTGCGTTCCCGGCCACGGGTTGGCAAGGCACGACCAGAGGGAGTTGCAACTTGTGAGTGGCCATCAAAGCCCCGAAAATATCAGTAAAACACTCTGGCAACGGAGGATGATAAGGAGCCCGCTTCAGGCAAGGTGGATGCCGAGGGATATGAGATGGTAATGGAAGTGGAGGCTGCGTAGGTAAGGGTTCACGGTGACTAGCGGAGGGCTTAGGTGAAGGCATATGTGGAGCGGGGTGAGGGGGTATATAGACGGCATCTACCTGCTTGGGATGTGATGGTTCCTCGGTTGGAGGTTGAGACGCGTGCGGGTATGAAACTGCGGAGGGCTGACTCATGGGGTGTAGACTCATGGAAGGTTGGGGTGTGGAGGTATATGGGCTTGTGGGAGCGGAAGGCTGACTCGTGGAAGGATATGTGGCGAAATGTTGGCGCATGGGAGTGTAGGGTTGGTTGGCAGGTGGTGAGGTGTAAATGGATGGGGATGGTGGAGACTCGGAGTTAAGGGAACCACGGATTTGTTGGATGAAGCGGGATCGGCTATATAGTTGTTGCCATGAGGTAATATCATTCAGGGCTAAGATAAGGCTATACTCAGGCGTTGCATTAGAAATAACGAGCTTGATCTGCTCTCCCTCCGGGATATGCCCCGGGACTTGCGCGGCCAGGCGACGCCAGCGGTCGACAAAGGTCGAAAATTCCTCGTCAGGCTTCATCTTCTCTTGGGTCAGATCCACCATGGAATATCTGGGCCCAATCTGATCTTGATACTGCCGAACGAATTCCTCTTGCACAACTCGAAAATTCTCCACTTGATCTCCTGATAAGGTGAAGAACCAATCCCGAGCCGGACCTTCCAAGGACTGACCAAACAGATATGCCATCAAACGTTGGTCATGTCGGAATTGGGCCGACTCATAAAGAAACTCCTTTAAGTGCACATAAGGGTCACCAACTCCACCATAACGGCGATAAACAGGAATTTGCGAACGAGGTGGAAGCTGAAGACCTTGGAATGCGAGTGGGACACTCAAAGAAGGTTGGGGATCAATGAGGCGTTGAAGTTCATCAAGCTGGCGTTGTGCTTGAGCAAACATCTCTTCAGTGAGGAGAGGCGGCGAAGGATGCATGCCAGCTTGAGCAAGAGATGGTGAATTTCGACCAGGATTATGATACTGGGCCGGATAAGAGGATCCGGGTTGAGAAGAAGTGAAGCCCAATCCAGGAATAGAAGGATGTGCGGGCCTAGAAGGGACATTGGCATATGGGCTGATTGGGCCGACAGCATAGGCGGAAGAATGAGGCCCATTAAGATAAAATTGATCATTGGAAACTGGGCCAGCTGAAAAGGAAGGCCCATGGAGATAAGGCACAGTTAATTCTGTGAGCGGGGCTGGCTCCGTGAGCGGCCTTACTTTAAGTGGCAATATCACTGGGTCTGGTTCTTTGACATTAGGGGGTGCTCTTAACCCTGGTGGCACAACTTCTCAATATGTACGTGGTGATGGATCACTCCAAACTTTCCCCGCGCTGAATAGTGGCACCGTAACTAGTGTTAATGGCACTGGATCAGTAAGCGGCCTAACCCTCACGGGGGCGGTTACAAGCTCTGGTAGCTTGACCCTTGGCGGCACCATTGCTGGACTTGCCATTTCGCAAACTACAGGCTTACAGGCGGCTCTGGATGCCAAGGCAAATATTCCTTCTCCCTCGATGCCATCCAGAAGCCTAGTTACAACCACTTCCTCAACCGGCTTCCAGATTTCATCTACGAGGGCAGCGCTGGCATGCTATGAAGGATTGACTACTACCACCTCCACTATTGGAGGCCCATCGAGCGGTACGGTTTATCTTGAGACTGCTGCGACCAATAGCACCACCCCATCCGATTGGACTACCGTTGCAGAGCAGACTTCTTCCCAAACGATTACGCTTGCTCTGGCATTACAGAGCGTTGACGGAGAGGCATGGAGCTTTTGCCGCATCATTCCTGCTGGTCGCTATGTGCGTATTCGTTCCGCTACGAGCACCGGCACCGTGAATAGCTTTATCAATGCGACTCAGCAAGAAACCCTTTTCTAAAGCTTAATAAAAACCCGCCATTGCGGCGGGTTCTCTCCTAGCGGTCCATATCTTCATTCTTTTCATATTCTGAATCCATCCGATAATGCTCTGCCGGATCATATTTCATGAGCTTCATTGCGCCCCACATTAGTAGGGCAATCATCCCGACAAGCATCAAGACGAAGATCAGATAGAGCATAAAGCCTCCTAATAGCTCTTGCAGTCCTGCAAGGCGTCGATGTAGGTGAAGTAAATAGGCGGCTGGATATGGCCTTTGACCACTGCGCGCCAATAGCCGTTGATGAATTGCGGTTTCATGCTTGATCCCTCATTTCTTGGTTAATTTGATAGCTTCCAGAACGATTGCAGGGAAAGGTAATGCCCCGTCTCTACGTTCCAGCTCTTCACACATTTCAACGAACAGATCGCACTGCAAACCATACTTCTCGCGGAACCGATTGGGGTAATGCGTCACATTATCCGGGTGGTTGCTCCCTACATCATGCAGCTCTACCGCCAGAGGGATAATGAACCATTCCCCCACATGCACCATTTCCATGCCTACTCTAATGCGTCTGGAACGCCCCACAACGTGATGCAGGTGGAAGGCGAAGGGTTCACCAGTGGCTACACAGCCCCCCCCCCCCCCCCCCCCCCCCCCCCCCCCCCCCCCCCCCCCCCCCCCCCCGCCCCCCCCCCCCCCCCCCCCCCCCGGTCGTGCGAGGGTGGCGAGGTGGCGGGCAGAAGCCATGGCGCCGGTTCGCCGTGGCGGGCGAGCACAGGCGGCTCCCAGCCATCGTCGCGGGACGCGTTTTCTTCGTCCGTGCTTCCGATAGAAGGAGAAACACAAGAAGATGACAACTGGAAGAGCTCTCCTCTCTCTGCCCATGGGATTTATAAACACCCCCCCCCCCGCCCATCCCTCAAGTTTCCGATTTCGTCTGACGCATATGTATCGTGATTCAGATGAGACAGCAAATGCCGGAGTTGCACCGTGTCTCCCTAAATGCGGATGTGACGTGAGGATAATATCTTTCATTGCATGACCCGAGATGCGCACCGAAGCAATCCAAAATCCTAATTTATAGCACCGCAAAGCCAAACTTGAATTCTTCCCTCGCCTTGATTCAAGGTGTTCAAAATCTTATCGTGGAAGTAGAAAACTGCCGACTTCGCCGGATCCTCAGATTATTCAGGGATTTTGTTGATGGGAATGATTCACATCCCAGTCAAGATACATGATATCATGTAAAGAACAACAAGAATCAGAGGGGCCACATATTTTGTTCTCATAGTAAATCCTTCGATACTTCAGTTGTGACAAAAAATTAAATTTTAGATACGCGTATACTGAGACGGTGTGATAAATGTCTCACTCTTTTACATCTTTTTCTCTTTCTGTTTTGTTCTCAAGGACTAAGGCACTGTCGTTCCTTTGTAGCACATGAATGTTGATACGGGGAGTTAAACGGCTTCCAAATAAAGTCCTTACACAATGCTGACTTTTTAGGATTTTCTCCTAACAGATGTTAGGCAGTGAGTGTGGACGGTGGACGTGCCGTGTTTATCTGTGGAATTTTCATGGCTTTTCGTCCCCCATTCTCATCCCTGACCCCGTAAGCACAAGTCCTTTTTTACTGACTTCCCAACTATCATCACCCTCTCGTCTACCGCATCGCCCACATCATCCACCTCGTCGTGAGCCCGGCCGTCATCGCCGAAGAGCATAAACAAAAAGGTGCGACATGGACAACATTACTCCCGTATCGTACCGTGCCACCGGGGAACCAGGTCACGACCCGATATCATGACAAACCGTGATCAAGACAGTGTGCAGAGTTGAGAGAATATGAGTAAACATTGTCCCCATAAATAAAAAAGGAGCCACTCGGGATAAAATAAGAGTACTTTATATGAAGTAACATTGTCGTTGCTAGTGTATAAACAACAATCTATAGTCATGATTTATGCCCTCTCCCTTGAGCGGCCCACCGTCCCTGGCGGACACGCTCATCTAAGACACAAACTGAACTCATGTCAAGAGCGATGGGGAAGGACTTATTGGCCATTGGGGGTTGAGATCTGAGGAGGAAAGGGAGCTCTTCGGCGTTCAGCCTATTTTTCTCCTTCCTCTTTGATCTGATCTAAGGTAGGTATTCTCTTGGGCTAAACCCAAATTGATCAATGAAATAGATGTAGATGCATGTCTAGTTTGATTCTATACTATTTTTCCCAATTTTTATTGAGTAATAAGCATCCTAGATGAGTTTTATTGAAGAGGTATCATCATTTTCACTGGAACGAGTTCGGGTTTTTGATCGCAGTCGTTCCAGGGGCCGCATTCTTATCGTGGTTCCCCGACACATCCCGATGGCACCAACATCGAGAAAATTTTAATTTCCCATTGATCGCCAGGCCGTGGTCACCATGGGACCACGATCTGAATAACATGGTTCCCAAGGAGACCGCGTTCAGACAATTTTTCACCATTTCCCAGAGTAAAAAAAAAATTTGAATCACGGTCATCAGAGGACCACGTTCTGAAGAACGTGGTCCCCCATAGGACCACATTTTGAATAACGTGGTCCCCCAGAGGGCAGCGTTCTGGCAGACAGTCCAGCTTCATCTGATTTCAAAAAAAAAAGGAGCGAAGCACCGTTATGCTATTTCCAAGCATTCTTGTGAGTAACATAGGCCATGAGGATGTCTATACAACTGGACAAGGGTTTTAAATTGAGATCCTTAAACATGGGAAGTTTTGTCTCGGATCACGGTGTCCTTCTAAACCATGTTTCGGATGAGCGATCTCTATGACGACCTTGTTGTTTTCAGGTTCTAACTGAACTAATAGATCATCTAGCATGCTAGATTTGTTAATTTTAAGTTCTAAGTCATGTTATATTGCATGTCATTTAACTCCACACATGATTAAGTTAAGTATATGAAAGATAAATGATTCTATTCCTTGAGCTTATATTCCTTTCCTAATTCTTATTATCTTCATGACATCCTTGATCTCCATGATCATGTTAAATGGAGTAGATATTATCTTGTTAAACTGCATATGCTTATTTTCATAGCCCTTTATCAAGAAGGCATGCATGGTTAGTTTCTAAAGTCTTGATCGATGAGCCGATGATTGTAATTATAGATCATGTCTTAAGGGTTACCGATACAAGTCTAGTGGTTTTTGGAATCACAGAATGAGATTATACATGGTTCTATATGTTATTTCTGAGCGTGCCCTGTTAGAAGACCGCATTCATCTACCTGTGACAAGGGACGGGTGACCAAAGATAGCAGTGACTAACCTCCAAGCTAACAATTTGGTGATGATCTTGTAGGTACCATTGAGCAAGCTGATGGGCCTAAAGTCCCAAAAATCTCGAGCACCCGCCTTCTTAGGAATGAGTACCAGGATGGTCTTATTGATGCCCCCCAAGTGAGCCCTCCCTTCCTGGAACTCCCTCACTATCGTAATGAGATCCTCTTTGATTACCCCAGCACTTCTGAAAGAAGACTAAGGGGAAACCATCAAGGCCTGGGGCCCTATCCCCTGCCAGAGAAAACATAGCCTGGAAGACCTCCTCCTCCGAGAAGGGCAGGGAGATGGCCACCCTCTCTTCAGGGGAAATGCAAGGGAGAAGGTTGGCAGCGATCCTCGGCCTGCAGAAGGACTCCTCAGCGAACAGAAAGGAGTAGAAGACTCTTGCCTGATCTCTGATCTCCGCCTCGGAAGAGAAGGAACGGTCCCCTCCCTTGATGCAAGAGATGAAGTTGACCCTCCTTCTCCCCAAAGCAATCCACTGGAAGTAGGTTGTGCACCTTCTTTAATTCATTTGTCCCTGGATCTTTGCCTCTAATAAATCTCCTCTAGCCAGTAAGTCATCAAACTTACCCCTCAAGGACTCCCTCAAAGCCCTGTCCTCGTCATCCATAAGGCTTGCCTCCTCCAAACTGTCCAAGCCCGCAAGATGACGAAGAATCCTATCTTTGGCCACCCTCCCAGGAAGGGTTTTATCAACTCCCCAAGAGTGGAGAATCTATGCAGTATGCTTCAGTTTCCTCACCAAAGTACCCATAGCAGAGGGGCTAGCCTGAAAAGCGTTCCAAGCACCAACAACAGTCTCCAAGAAATCAGCCTCCTTGAACTAGACCTGCTCAAACCTGAACCTGTGAGACCTAGTGAAATCCCTGCTAGTCTTCAGAAGAATGGGCTTGTGGTCTGAGATAGACCTCGCTAGTGCCGTCACCTGAATATGAGGAAAGTGATCCTCACAATCAATAGAAGCTAGAAACATGTCCAACCTAAAGCAAGAAGCATCAGGTCTCAAATTGGACCAAGTGAAGTAGCCTTGAGACATGCCTAAATCCACCAAAGTTGTCTCCTGGATAAAGTCAGAAAAGTCTTCCATCTCTCCAGCAAAAGAAGTGTCTCATGACCTCTCCCATGGCGATGCTACTGCATTAAAGTCCCCACCAACACACCATGGACCGCTCGAAGAAAGGTGGAAGTGGATCAACTCATCCCAAAGCAGACACTTCTCCACCCTGGGCTGGGGGCCATATACCCCACTGAAGTCTGAGGAGAAGCCGTCCCTGACGCTCCTGAAATGTAAAGAGATGGCCCATCCTTGACATCGCCAAACATTCCGTGTAGCGTCATCAGAGCGTCGAAACTATCATAATGGTCGGCCAGGTCACCCTGGCCGTCATAGGATTTGAAGGTCGGCAATGAGACTCTCGCGGAGTCTTTGGTCTTCAAGATTTGATCAGAGAATGGGGATTGATCCTCATCCTCCGGAGTGGAGTCCTTTTGTACGGTGCGAAGGGCATGCTCCTATTTGGTGAAATGCCACTCGAAGTCCCACAGGCGGAGTAACTACTCTAGCTGACATGGAGTTGGGGGACTACGAGTATGTCGTCGGTAGTTGCCCCGTTGCTCCTCAGTGGCAACGTCTGCTTCTAAGGGCTGCTGAGGCAACCCTGATTTCTTCCATCTCAATTTTGAGGAGGCTTCTTGCGCTAGAGGTGGGGCATGCGAGGGCCCGCCAGGCCCATTACAAATGAGTCACTCACCTTGGAGAGTGAAGTGGCCTCCAGCCGTTTGTCGAGAGGCTTCTACACGGGGGGGACTCACCCAAGGTAGCCGCGATCTCTCCTCCCTGGCCACTTGGGTCCTCAGCAAGTCGATGAGGATATCCATTTTGGCATTGAGGGTCTAGAGAGCATCGAAGGTCTGAGGGGTGGGTTGTCCCCCTACGGCCGACAGAGGTAAGGCATTAGCTTGATGGTTGGAGAGGGGCCCGTGGAAGAGTGGGAGGTGCATGCTCCCCCTCTGTGGTCGCTGGTGCCTTTCCTTTGTCGTCGGCGTTTCTCCTACTGGCACTTCTTCGCACCATGCTGGCTCTTCGTACGTTTCCAACAGACGGCACCAAATGAAGTGGGGTGATCTCGCGTTGGATCCTGAGCCACAGGATCCTAGGACAGCCCTTGTCATCGTCACCATGAAAGAGGGATCTATAAGGTAGCAAATAGATCAGAGGAACCCAGGGTTATAACCCCGGGAAAAACCTTTCGATGCTCAGGTCAGCAAGTTGATAGAGCGTAGGTTGAATGGAGGTAGGAGAAAGAGTGTGGGGCACGAGATCACTCTCCACCAGTGAGTATGGTGTTGAGTACTCAGGATCACCTTACCATGAGGGAGGGTTTTCTTGGAGTTTATATAGTTGCTTACTCTCTTGGCTGGAGGTAGGGTAGTCAAAGGGACCAGGGGGCGTTATGTCCTAGAGGAAAGCCATCTTATGCTAAAGGACTCTTATTCTCCCCTGTCCCTTTGAGCTTCCTATCTCTGAGTGGCAGCGAGACTCTCGTCGGGATGTACGCCCTACAAAAGGAAACTGTACCCATGGATGGTCCAAGAGTGGGATACCACCAGATGGGGCGCTTGGGTTTCTCTCGAGAGAGGCAGAGAGCGCCGGGTTGAAGATGCCCGACGATTACTTCCCTGAGTTCGATGAGCAAAAGGTTATGGAACTGAAGGCCGCTGCAAAAGAGCGTGCCGCACAGCCTGACCCCAAGGTTGTCGAGGCCCAGAAGAAGATTGATCTTGAGGCCATGCAGGGGCAGGCCAAGCTACAGCTTGAACAGCAGAAACAGCAGGGCGAGTTCGCACTGAAGCAGGCGCAGATGGAGCAGGAATTGCTTCTGAAGCGCGAGCAGCTTGTGGCCGAACTGACGCTGAAGCGAGAGCTGGCCGTGATGGAAATGGGCATCAAGGAACAGCAGGGCTATTACAAGCCGACGCCGAAGGGCGGGCCTAATGTGTCCACCTCGCAGGTTGGCATGGGTGGAAAACCCGGATAATCAGCGCGATGCGGTACGCCGCTAGCACACAGTCACTTTCGGGTGACTGACTTTTTTAGACGCGCTTGGCTATTCTGGCGAGTCGTCGCTTTCTGGCTATCAACTGTTCTCGTGTCGGTCCTGATCTGTATGGGGTTTGTGACGGCGGCGGTGTGGGGATGAGTTCCCAATTCTTGCCGAGGACAGAAACCTTATCAAGGTCCAGTGCATCGCAAAGTTCAGCCATGCTTTTCTGGTGGTTCTCAATCCTTTTGAAGTTCTCAAGGGTACATTGCTGCGAGACATAATATCACAATGGCTATGGACCCCAGAAAAACTGGACATAATCAAAAAGGTTGGCGCGGTTGATGAACGAAGAACACCTAGCCAAAGAGGCACAGCGCCTGTTGCACGATGAAGTGCTGCTCAAGGCCATTGCCACTGCGCAAAAGGACGCCATGGACGGGCTTGTTACCGTCAAGGCAGACGACACGATTGAGATACAGCGCCTGCAAGCACGTGTGCTGGCGTTTGACGAGATTCTGAGCACCCTCGAAGGGTTTGTCCTCAGAATGGCGACCCCCGTTACCGGACCTGTCGCCTAGGTTCATCCACTAAAGGATCAAAACATGACAAGTAGCGACCTCCCGGAAGGGACCGCGAACGACACCTCTGCGCTTGATTTCAATCAGGGTGTAGAGGATTTGACCAGCATTCTTGGCGACCCGGCAACGGACCTCAACGAGAACGAAGTCAACACTGAAGAAGCCGAGACTGAGGCGGAGACGGAAGGCGAACAGCCCGACGAGGAAGCCGAAGACGAAGCGCTCGAACTCGAAGCAGACCCTGATTCCCCAAATGAGGCTGATGGCCCCGGCGAAATCAAGGGCGGACAGTTTGCGCCGGACACGGCCAAGGTGACGCTCGAAGACGGAACCGTGATCTCCATCGCCCGGATGGGTCGAAACAAAAATTGAAGAAAGGGAAGAGCTTTTGGGCTCGTTAGTTTCGATGAAAAAAGTACTTCGCTCCCCGCTACCGCTGTCCAACGCGCATTGGGCACTGCGTCTGGCACTTTGGCTGTCAGTCGCGTATGTCCTTGTCCTGGATCAGTGTCCGGAAAAGCCCCGATACGTCGCTGTAGTCTTGCTGACTGCGACGGTATGCATCACCCTCTGGAACAGCCACGTACGGGAAATGCCGATCGCCAATTGGAAGTCCGTGGCGATGGTGCTGGCTGGGGCAGCGCATGATTTGCTGCTCTTGGCATTGTGGCAGTTGCCCCTGATTGTGCTAGTTCCCACTTACGAATGCTACAACACCCGTGCGAAAATCCAGGAGCTGTTTTCGCTTGCTGCACCGGTGGTGGCCGAGGTGGAAGCGCGTGCCAAGCAGCATGGCTCACTGACGGATGCCGGCGTGGGCCTCAAGCTTGAGAAAGGCAAGTATCTGAAGGGTGGCATCGTTAGCAAGGACGGCACAATCATGGAACTCAGCGAGGAACCACCGGCAGTGATCATGATGGTGCCGGAGCTTTCAGACGGCGCGATTACGTGGAAGTGCACCGGCTTTCCTCGGAAGCACATGCCGCCGGAATGTCGTCAATGAGCTTTACCGGCAGACCCATGCTCTCGGTAGGACAAGTAAGCATTCATTAACCTCATAGTCTTCGAAAGAGAACCATGTCCAGCGATATCAATTTGCAGTCATTCTCCCAGCATCGCCTCATGGGCGAGGCGATTCCCCACGACCTCGAACTGCTTCTGGGCTATTCCAACGAAGTGCGGGAACTGACAGAAATCGAAATCAGTGACACCGCCGATTGGGCGCCCTGGCTGGATTTCAGCTACCTCTCGGAAAAAGACTTGAAAGACCCGGATATCAGCGCCAATGTCAAAGCGATTGCCGAAGTGTGCCAATACGTTTCCTTCTTCGCCATGACGGAAGAGTCCGAATATTACGGTTATTGGCGCGGCCCGAAAATGCGCAGCCTTTCGCAGTCGCCCATCATCTGTTTCGACAACGAAGGCCAGTTCAATATGCGTTCCCACAAGAATTTTGTGGAAGTGCTGCTGGCAGATACTTACAATGAAGACGCCTTCCTGCAGGTCAAGCAGCTGCTGGAAGCGGCCGGCATGGATTTGCCTTATGCGTCAAATGAGGATATTCCTTATTCCGAGATTCCCAAGGATGAGGATTTCATCGCACCCGGTGATTTGCACAAGCAGTTGTTTTATTCAATCCGTGAGCGTGATAAATGAACCAGGACGGCAGGGTTGAGGGGAATCCGAAATAGCGCCCGCGCACGTGGTCGTTCATTCCCGTAAGTCGACCTACAATTGAGTTGTGCCATCCTATACTTCAAGGAAATAACGACATACCTCAAGGACGTTATTTAAATGGCGCCCAGATCATGGTCGCAAAATTCAAATAAATCAAAAAAAATAGAAAAATCTACTTATTAAGCCAGTAATGAAGTTCACTTTGGGGCATTACATTGTGACATGAAATTTACTCAACATAGCATCGATTTTGGCGTGTCTACAGTGGCGAGCTCCATCCCTGCTATGGCGGGCCTGCCAGCCCTGGTCGTTGCCCCGTTGAGGCCGATGCACCCTCCCTACTGTCGTTCACGTCAAAGCACCACCTGTTCAGGTTGATGCATCTGCCCTTGTTCGAGCTCCCGCTTGCTGATGCGCTCTCATCTTCTGGGTGGGTGGCCCACCCCTGGCGCGTTCCCGACTGCCGGCCAAGCTTGCTGCCTCCGCCTCCTTCGGCTTCTAATGAGGAGTCACTCGTGGGCTTCATCTACCATGCAACCCTCCTCACTTGCCTGCCTCCTCTATTGGGCTCATCATCACTGCTCCGGCGTGGTCCCCCCACCACCCCCCGGTCCTGCCCCAATTAGAGCTCCCCCATACTGATGCGCTCATGTACACAAGGTGGGTGGCCCACCCCTGGCGCGCTCCCGACCGTCGGCCAAGCTTGCTACCTCCGATGACCTCGTCCAGTGCTCTACATTAGTGTTACCTTTCCCTATGCCTTGGGCTTCATTTCAGTTCTTCCTCTTTTGGGCTGTATTGGGCCTTGCCCACATGTTGTTATTCAGGCTCCTCCCTTCCTTAGCAAGATGCCCCCCTCCCCGCAGACCTTCGTTGTCCCCTGTATCACCATCCCCTCTTCTTTCCCTCTTTGCTTACTATATATAAATTTTCTTGTAAGGTGGTCGGGGTCGAGTTTCTCCCCTTGCCCCTTGCAAGTATGACCTTAGTGAAAAAAAACCCCAATGTTGGGTGTGGGTCCCCTATCCCACTCTCCTATCCTGTCGACACTCAGTACAGGCTCACAGTCTTGGGTCACCGGCATCCCAGCACTTCTAGCAATATCGGCCTCCGGTGCAAGAGCGTCGTCTCGAGCGTCGGCAATGCTTCTATCGGCCCGGGCAAAAGCTTACACCCGCATCACCCAACTGCCGGCTTCCACCACAGACCTCATGTCTTGGGGGCAAGTCTCAGTGTTTCCAACTGACTGTCTTGTGCCGCTAGCAGCCATGGGTCTTCTTGGTCTACCATCTCGGAGCGGGATCTTCCTCAGCTCCCCAGAAAAAGTGTTGCCAATAGAGACTGGATTATTGTGAAAACGAAGAAGAATAATCATCCAACGAGGTTAGAGAAGAATTGGAACTAGCAGAACCTGAAAATTCAAGAAGAAGAGAAGAAATAGATGGAACTTGAAAGCGGGAACAAAGGAGGAGGTGATCTAGAGACTCCAGATGAAAAGAAGAAGAATGAGAGGGCAATTCAGAATCAAGAAAATAGTTCGGACAATTCAGACGAGAGGATGAACCAGATGAAGGTTGAAAATTAGAGGGATGAGGACAACCCAGAGACTCCGAGTAAAGAAGGAAAGGATGAGGGCCCGTGGCATAGGAAGAGTGGAGAAGATTACCGAAATGGAATTATAAGAAGGAAGGTACACAACCCAAGGGTGGGAACTAAGCAAACGGAAGGATGATTGAAAGGAAGGGGAAGAAGCAGTTGACCCTCAAGTGCACAACATATGGCCCTTAAACTTGCACCGCCGCCTTTTCTTAGCAGAAACTTCTTGAAAATGGATCCACCTGGTGCGGGCTTGGACCTTTGGCTTCTTGATTTGTAATATCTTCTTAAATATCCAGCCAACCTGGCAGACATCCTAGCCTGATTATGAACATGTGGCTTCGTCGGGCCGGTTGCCCCTAAGCACCTGATGCTAACAGTATATGGACATTCTTGAATAGATAATTCCTTTGGTGAATGAATAACATGAAGCCATGGAGTTTTGTCACTTGGCACTAGGATGTTGAGATTCAACAGCTCCACTGAATAATCAGGCCTGAAGCATAACTCCCTTGACAAGTGAGAAGAATGAAGCTGAGGGAAATCAATATGTGGCTTTGACATGGCCAGCTTACTGACAAATCGAGGGAGATTGCAAAAGAATTGTAGAATGTCCATGAAAAATCCAAAAAAGATAGAAAACTACCCCTTGAACATAGAATCCATCAGTCTTCTGGCAGCCATAGATGTTAGCATGATCTAGGTAGAGAACCCCTCCTGAACAGCAATAGAGCGACAATTCATAATAGTACAAATGATAGATCTCCCAGCAAGCAATGAGATTGCCACCAGTCACTCTTGAGAAGAAACTGTCATTAGTGCGAGGGAACCCTTCTTGGCAACCATCCCTGGTATAGTATGCCCATCATCCCCAAAATAGCCAGGGACCAGGACACGTATTGGCATGTGACAGATAAAATAACAAAGCTTGAAGTGCACCACTGACACCAAACCATCCTGAGTCAACTCATTCTCTCCCTGGGGGCCAGACCCAAGGGGCACCAGTGGTAGTGCCCACCCACTCCGTGGGGTGGAAGTGGACGGAGAGGTGGAGGTAGCAGGTTCGGAAGGTCCACTTGGGCTTGTGGAGCTATGGTTGTGGTGAGGACTTGGAGGTAGGGCGTAGATGTAGTGGTCGGGGTGGGAGAGGTGGGAAGCGGTGGGGATTGGGTGATTGGGGTCTTGGGTTGGCCGGGTGGGGATAGAGGAGCTGAAGGGCTCCTCGGGCTATGGCGATCTGGGTAGGAGGGGAAAACATATCTAGCCCTAAGTTGATCCTTCATGTCCCCCTATGTGGTGATGGGAGCTTCCCCTCTAATCATCTTTAACTCGACAATTCGCAACCATTGGGTTTCAGCTCGTTTAGTAAGTTACATTTTGGCAACCCAGGCCTTTTCATCCTCAGACATGGGATATCAAGTGAAGTACTGGTCCATTGAAGCCTCCCAATCTAAATAGTCACTAGGATGAGCTCCATCAAAGGTGGGAGGTGGGGGAGGTGTCCTTCTATCGCCTGCCCTTTGATGTGAAACGACCCCTAATTGGGTGAGTCGGACCTTTATGCTATCAAGCCGCTCATTGGCATCGGTCATGGCTCCCATGAGATAGTCAACACAGCCGTGGAGGTAATTTTTGTTGGTGGTGGGTTTCCCTTGGGGGTTTGGATTCATGGAGTTGGCCGATGGGTAAGGTCGGTATGAGGCGGCCATGGTAGTGGACAAGAGCGATGCACCGGGAGGCTCTAAATGCATATGCGCGCCCTAGGAGCAACTTGTAGAGACAAGTTGAGAACTTGTTCGGATACCACCTAGGGATGAGTTGAGACCGACCAAATGACCCTCGAACCTAGATTTGCAAGCGAATGCAACGGACCGGCAACTTCACTCGAGCGAACTCACGCGCTAAATGCACACTAGTGCCCGTAGGTAACTCAGCGATGGTGGAGAGGGTCCGGGACGGGACCTCGTTGTTTCAAGGTTTGGATAGCTCGAGGTTGAACCCCAAAGGGGCCTGGGATGCCCAATCTTGTGGGCGGCCAGCACGCCGAGGGCGTGGGATGTAATGTCTCTCTCACAACTGACCCGCGGTAGTCACTCAATTTGATGGAATTTGAGACCGGGCACTCACTCACCGCCAAACGGAGCTGAAAACAATACTAATCAAGCAGAATATTCCAGTAAAGAGGAGGGAACTAGCAGCTCACCTGATCAGTGTGAAGACGTCGATCCCGATCGGAGACGATGGTGAGTGGGGAGGCGTGGGTAAGCACCCGCACGCCGTGTCGATGACGCTTCAACCTGAAATTTTCAGGGCTTACAATCACTACGCCCTCGCAGAGGGGTTGGACTAGGGGTAGGAAAATTAAAGTGATGTGACACGACCTAAGACGTATGCAAGCAAGCGGAGAGATTTAATCGCCAATGGAACACTTCCGCTACAGTTGAGGGTGAAATAGTTATAGACTTGTGGATCTTTTATCGTATTTCATGCCTTCCCATTTCTGGGAGTCCCTCAAAGATGTGACACTGGATGACTTGCATAGAGATTGCACCACAGGTGTAGGACAATATGGGTTGCCGCACCACTTCCGATACTATGGCAGGATTTGGCTTGGGTTGGAAAGTAACGCACCCTATCCACCTCTATCAGCATTGTGAGGGTCAGCCTCAACACCTGGATTCGTCATTTTTATAATGGGCCGTTTTACTTTCACGAAGCTTTTGCTGAAGATGACATGCCACTAGATCAGTATCACCAGCTTGCCCTGAGGTTAGAAAAGTTTAAGCGGTATTTGTGTGCGCCCGAGAATAAAGAGTGGAATCCTCGTAGGTTGCCGGACAAGACATACTTGGCGGATTATCTTGCCTATTGGCTAGCCACTTTCGTCATACCACATGGTAAAGTAGATACTTTACGGCCCAGGCTGATCTATCCTACATGTCTTCTTACTGATGGCCGACAACTTTCTATTGCTCCAACTGTTCTAGCAAATATTTATCATGACTTAGGGAGTTTGATTGCTCATAGCTCTCCTAGAGACCGAGGTGTACTGATGGCTACCCATTATTTGAGTGCTTGGGTTGGTTTGTTGCTTCATGATTTATGTCAGCAGGTTGATTCGGGGAATCTCGCAGCTCCTTTGATCTTTCTTTTTCAAAACTGTTTGAGTCAGAGCCCTCTAGAGCAGTTGATAGGTGCCCAACGAGCTTTATCTTTTCTACCCGCAGGTGGAGGTGAGGGCCTAGACTTTGCACATAGTTCTTATGATTTTAGGCCATATGCTATATAGAGGCAAGGCATTGTGGATTATTATCTTCCTCATCGTCTGGACCCCAACCGCTCATTTTATGAAGATTGACTTTACTGTACGAGGCCAAGTGTCGTTGTTTTTCGCAAGGGCAGTACCACTTTCTTGGAGCCATGCTATCCATACCGCTTTGCGCAGAATTTTGGGTACGATCAATCAATACCTCCAAATGTAGATTTCCCATTGGCAGGATGGCTGTACATGCATAAAGACACTCATCTTGTGGCAACCAGTTGGTGTGACTTCTTTTTTTGAAGGGAGCCAGAGCAAAGTTGCACTCTTCCCATCAGGCAGAGGGTTGGTCGATTTGACATGTATCATCCTTGGTGGTGGTTTAAACACAACTGTGTTTTCAAGCAGTCCCTATAGAAATTAAAGCAGGCTGAGGAAGCCCGTTTGAAGAGAAGTGATTTAACCCCACCTGTATCTTGGCAAGTGGGCTGTGCTGCTAATGGAGTTCGACATCACCTACTAGGAGTTAAGGGTGTAGATGACTTAGTATGGATTGTTCTTTTCATTCCCCTCCATGGGCATGGGCCTGTATTTGAAAAGGGAGGCCTAGTGGCCAATGAGGGCCCTTTAGCATCGATGGGACTGTTGATTGCTTAATCCCCTCGGATATTTAGTGACAGCTATGCATCAGATCAATAGCTATCTTCTTTTGTCATTGATTTCTTCAAGAGATGCTCCGAACAGCTTTAGCTCGGGCTTCTGGTGCTTATGCCAAGTGTCATCCTCTTGACCCCCCCTTCTCTTTAGAAGTCGCGGTTGCAGGGTCTTCCTACCTCTGTGGATGGCGTAGTCATTTTATTTTCCCTTGGGCATTCACCATGCAATGCTACTAGGGAGCCTTCTGCTTATGTGGGTAGATGGGGAGGCCTTGTTGACCACATAATTTCCCTTCTTCTTTTCTTTTACATTCATTCATGCATTCATCATTCATTCATTTTGTTTTGAATGGACAATTCGGATGGCACTGATAGTGCAGTGCAGTGCAGAGCCGTCACCCTTCATTCATTTATTTTTAAATAGACTAAGGTGGGTGCATAGGAGAGCACTCACCCCCACAAAGAGGGGATGAGTGGTTCGCTCTACCACGCCAACCCCACAATGGTAGTTTCTTATTTAACATGGACCAAGTCATGAGGTGAGTGATATCTCCCTTAGCAGATGCCGCCATCAAGGCCTCCTTCATTTTATTTTAAAATTTTTCTCTCCTTTTTTTTTGGTGCCTGCCCCAAAAATAGGCCCTTTCTTTTTCCTCTTTTTTTGTAAACATCCACATTCAAGCTGCGGGGTGATACTAAATGTTGACTTCAGCCAAATCTATGAGGAGCAGATGGGGCAGCGATGCTGCGTGGGGCTGCTCTTTTGAGGATGGGTATTTGATGAGGGCACGGTGGGTCTACCCTGTACTCACCCATTTGCAGTTCACCTTTCTTGATCAGGCCTTCAATAACATCCTTGAACACATAGCAATCCTCAATGGGATGTCCCAACATTTGGTGATAAAGACAGAAGTGTGGATCGTCTTTTCTTTCGACATCGCCTAGTTTCTTCGACTCCAGAAGTACCACATTGCCGTATTCATGGGCCCACTCAAAAAGAGCCCGGGTCTTATCCTTGGGGAAGGAGTACGGTTTCATCATTTTGCCCCTTAGTGAGCACCCTTGTTTTGCCGGCTCGACGGAAGAAAGGCTAGTTGCCTCTTTCATTTTCTTCTTCTATTGCTCGAAGGCTTCAAAATTTGAAGCACAAAGCTATAAAATCTAACTAAGCAGTTTAAACAGCTATCTATATGCCAATTTAATATAATTTCATAACGATAGGGGCTAAATCTACCAATAGAATAAACCTCAACTAATCAGGTGAAATGAGAGATGGAGAACTCACTAGAAGGTAGAGACCAGAAGCGTCCACTAATGGCTTACACTGTATTTTAGGCAACTCGTAAGTCAGACAGACACAACGAGCGAGAGGCGTAGAAAGTACCAGAATAAGAACTAGTAAGAGTAACACTCGTTAGTGTTAGTCTAAGTCTTTGACCATGTGTGCACACACCGACCCCTGCCAAGGGTCAGTTCTCTAGCTAGTTCTCCCCCTCCTCCCCGTAGGATGCTACGGTAACCGCGGGGGCCCACGGTAACTAGCCTAAAAGCCGTTAGACGGGAACACCCCTCCACCTCTCCTGTGTGGGCCGACACTAAGGATGCTGAGCTACGACTAGTGGCTCCATAGCGAGGAAGGAGAAAGTAACTCTACTGGGACATAAAGATATGTTTTTAATACATAAAATAACTTAAACGTAGCAAGGAATGCATTGGAACAATGATTCACTACTTCTAAGCATAGCAGAGAACATAACAGATCAGTTCTGTCCCGTTACATAACATAACGGATCAGCTCTGCCCCGTCATATAGCATGACGAATCAGGTGAGGTGCGTTGAGGTAATATAACGCACCTCCGCTGGTCTGTCATATTCATCTGGCTCCACAGCCTCCACAACAACCACCACCACCACCACAGCAGCCTCAGCAGCGACCTCAATACCATAATGTTCCACCTCCTGCTAGCTACGCACCTGCTCGGTCGAGTCCGAAGAGAGCTCATTATCCCCCACTTCCCAAATCCCTTCCGGACATTTTCTCGGCTTTAATGTACACTGGTGACATATAGCTCCCGCCGGAACGTCAAAACTGGAATCTGACCGCAGATCAATCAAGGTACTGCATCTATCATCAGTAGCCCGGGCACATGATAGAAAGATGTTATCAGTTAAGAGATTTGGTATATGATTTGCACGAGGAGCAGAGAATCGACTGGGCCCAAATGCACAAGCTTATTGAAGACATAAAGGAGAGAAGAAGACAAGCAAGGCCGCAGCAGGCGGCGCCTCAGCAGTAGTAGTTTCAGCAACCCCAATAACCCCTACAGCAGTAGCAACAACAACTTGAACTCGGGATTCATCAAAATCCCATGCCAGACCATCAACCCGCTCCTCAACAACAATAGTCGCCGGCACTGGCACAAGTCAACATTGTTCACCGACCGGCCCCTAACACTGGATGATCTTTCGACGATGAGACTCCGCTACTTGAGAAATGGCTCCTCGCGGATCTCGATCAGGATCTGGTCGGGTGGAGCCGTCAGGGGCATGTAGTGGTGGTAGTTGCCCCTCCTCCTTCTCGAAGCGGTCACGGTGATCTCCGTCGCGTCGCTCCCGTTTACTTCGAGCCTCTCGCGGCAGGTCGACAGATCTCTTGCGGTCAGACCGATCGGCCCTGGTCGCGCGGCCCAGGGCCACTGTATTCTCCTCGCAGCGCGCTTGCTTCTGTGCTAGGGCGAGGAGGTTAGGAAGGGTCGCCGGGGCCTCGACTCCAAGGGCGCGTCGGAGGATATGGTCCCGCGTCCCCTAGGTGAGGGCTGTAGTGGCGATGCCGATGTCGAGATGTGAGATCTGTAGTGCCTCCGCGCGGAAGCGGGAGACGAAATTCCACAGCGTCTCTTCTTTACCCTGCTTGAGGGCGAGCAGAGTCACTGCAAACTTGGCCACCTTTCGGCTGCCAATAAAGTTCTCCTTGAACAGCTTCTTGAGCTGCTGGAAGGAGGAAATAGTCCCGATCGACAGGGATTCAAACCAAGCCCGAGCGTTCTCCCGGGGGATCGTTACGAACGCCAGGCACTTCACAGTGTCCGAGGCCCGGTGGAACACCAAATGGGACTCGAAGCTGTGCATGTGGTAGGCTGGGTCGGTGGTGCCGTCGTAGGAGGAGAACGACGACAGTTGGAGCTTTGGCGGGATGGGGACTTCCATTATTTCCCTGGAGAAGGAAGCATGAAAGTTTAGGTCATCGTCGATCATGCCGTGATTCTTGGCGGCCAAGAGGATGTCGTCCAAGTATCAGACTTTGTCCTCTATCTCTTCGAAGCGCTGGGGTCGACGATCCATCTCCAAGTTGGAGTGGAGTGGGCTGCGCACCCTCGGTGCAGGCACACTGCGGGATCGTCAGGTCCTTGTGGCCGAGGCACGGGATGCCTCTTGCGCTTGACGGGGGTTCCCCCCAGTCTGGTCCCTCTCATCCTCCCGTCGCTCGGGTAAGAGGCGTTCGGGGTCGACCCATTGGTCCTGGAGCTCCTGGCAGAGTTCTGTCAGGGCTCGGATCTGTTGACGTAGTTCATCGAGGTCACTTGGGGTGACCTCCTGTCGGGGATGAGTGGAAGAAGCTTCCTGTGATTCTCGGTGGGAGCTGGGTCCCTGGTGGGACCTACGGCCCCGGTTGCTGGTGGTGCGGAGGCTTCCACGGGGCGCCATAACCTTTTGCTCGTGTTCCCACAGATGGCGCCAAGAAGTGTAGAGGCTAAAAAATAGGTCCTAGGCCACGTACACCTTCTCTATTTATTTGTTGGGGAAGTCATCTTGCGTCAGTGAGGCTCCATGTGCGATTTGCCTCAATGGACCTCATTTCCTCCTTCATTGCCTTGCGCCAGCTCTCATGATCTTCAGCGTCCTTGAAACATGTTGGCTCTTCTGCACTCACCACATACAGCTCCTCCTCTGCCAGGTCGCGTCGTGCAATGCCCGGCGGTTGTGCTGATCCGAGGATGTTGTCGATGGTGCGAAATCGGAGCGGTGCATCATCATGATTAACGTCATGATCTTCATCACGTACACTTGATGGAGGGGTGGCAAACTGTGTAGTTGGTGGCGCGGTAGGAGTTCCTGGCGAGCTCATCCCAGAAGATGCCGTTGTCGAGGCCGGAGCTCCTCCTCCCTGCCCAACATCGCTGACAGGATTGGCTGGGTACACACTTGTGTATTCAACCGCAAAAGGCTCGCCCGCCATGGAGTCGCCCCCCCCAAGGCCTAAGTCGCTGCTCCAGTCCCACTGCGCCAACTCGTCGAAGACCACGTCCCGCGTCACATGAACTTGGCTTGTGGCTGGGTCATAGGCGCGGTACGCCTTTGTACCTGGTTCATATCCGACGAAGACCATTTTCTTGCTACGGTCCTCAAGCTTCTGTAGGTGCGGCGAGGTATCCTTGACGTAGGCAATGCAGCCGAACGTTCGGAGGTGGTGAACTGCCGGCTTCTTCCCATACCATGCTTCGAAGGGAGTCATCCCCTCAACACTTTTTGTTGGCGACCTGTTCAGCAAGTACACAGCCGTAGTTACCGCCTCGCCCCAAAAGATCCCCGGTAGGCCTTTGGATTTAAGCATGCTTCGCGCCGTTGCCATCACCATTTGATTCCGTCGTTCTACCACGCCATTCTGCTGTGGAGAGTATGGCGCTGTGAGCTGTCGTCTCACACCGCTGACCGCACAGTGCTCGGTGAAGTCAGCCGACGTGAACTCTCCCCCGCGATCCGTGCGGAGAGTGCTCATCTTGTGCCCGGATTGCTTCTCAACCGCCACTTGGAAACGCTTGATTGCCGCCGGCGCTTTATCTTTGGAGGGAAGTAACACGATCCACATGAACCTGCTGTAGTCGTCGACGAGCAGCAGGAAGTACCTCTTCCCACTTGGGGTTGCTGGTGTGATAGGCCCACAGAGATCACCATGAACCAGCTCGAGGGTGCGGGTGGCGCGGTAGTCGGCTTGCTCTGGGAATGGCGTCCGACGATGTTTCCCGACGATGCAGCCCTCACAGAGCTGATCCACCTGCTCCACTGCTGGCAGCCCACGCACCATACCTTGGCGTGCCAACTTCTGAAGTGCAGGGAAGTTGAGGTGGCCGTATCTTGCGTGCCATCTCCATGCGTCTTCCGCGCCGTGCGATGAAAGACACACCGGCCGTGCGATGCTGAGGTCGAGCACATAGAGCCTGTTCGGGGAGCGGATTACCTTTGCCAATAATCGGCGCTCAGGATCCCGGATCCTCATCACGCCCCCATCGATGAGCACCTGGAAGGCCACCTCATCAAGCTGTCCGACACTTATGATGTTGGTGGTGAGTTTGGGGATGTAATAGACTCCAGCAAATGCTCGGTGCTCGCCGTTCTTACAGGCGAACAGCACTGTCCCACATCCTTCGATCCGCACCACCGATCCATCCCCAAACTTGACGGTGCCGCAGATCGCCATGTCGAGGTCGGAGAAAGCCGATCGAGACCCCGTCATGTGGTTGGTGGCCCCGGTGTCGAGCACCCAGCGTCGGGGATCCTTCTCTTCTTCATCGCCGACTTGCGCGAACACCTTCTCTTCCACCAGGTGCAAGGATCCGACGCGGGCCTTTGCAGCAGCAGATCTGGTCGAGGTCGATGGCCTCGAGGCAGGGGCCTGTGCAACCGGTGACACAGGCGGTGTAGCAGGTCGACGCAGTGGCGGCGGCGGAACGACCATGTGTACGTCGCTTGCCTTGGCCAGGAGTAGAGAAGGCTCATCATCCTCGGCCAAGTGGACGTGTATCTCTTTCTTAGGCTTGCTCCTGCAATCTCTGGCCCAATGGCCTATCTTACCACAGTTTCGGCATTTGTCGTTGCTGCGGTCGCGGCTCGAGCCCGCTGTTGAGTCATCACGACCGTCGCGAGTTCCATTGTCGCCGCCACGACCACGCCCCCTACCGCGGCGCTTGCCGCGTCCACCGTTGTTGGTGCTGCCACGGGAGCCCTCCTGCTCGCCGCTCCTCTTTCGCCATTCTTCTTCAGTGAGAAGGAGCCGCCCGCTGCTGTCCTTCGGTCTGCGTCTCTGCTCGACCGTGCGTAGACGACCCGTGACCTCCTCAATAGAGAGTGCGTTCAGATCGAGGAGGGTTTCGATGGAGATGGCCACCTGAGAGAGATGTTCAGGCACCACCTGCAGAAGTTTCTTGACCACCTCCGCATCTGTGATGCCGTCGCCGAGAACGCGGAGGCTGTTGGCGAGGCCGGTGATGCGCATGGAGAAGTCGTCGACGCTCTCGCCTTCCTTGAAGGCGATCTCTCCGAAATCCTGGCGCAACTTCTGGGCGTTTGCTTCCCTTACGCGCTCCACGCCGACCCGCATGATCTTCACCGCTTCCCAAGCGGCTTTTGCCGTGTCCTTCACAGCTAGCGTCGCTAGCATCTCGTGGGGCACTGCGCGGAGGATCGCCGAGAGTGCCAGACGATCATCGCGGTAGTCCGCATCGCCGGGCTCAATCGCCTCCCAAAGCCCTTGGGCCTGGAGGTTCACGCGCATCACCAGCGACCATTCCTGGTAGTTTGTCCGCGTGAGCATGGGGTAGACGACCGAACCTGCAGCCTCCTTGACGACGCGCTGGATGACAACCTCGCGGCCACCGTCGTCACGGTGCCGCTGTCGGCGCGGAGGAGGGGATGGAGATTGACGTCGCTCTTGCCTCGGCGGAGTCCGAGAGCGTCCGTCTCCTGCAGCTGACATTTCTTCAGGATCGTGAGTGCAGGCTCTGATACCAAAGTGACAGAGAATCACTAACACACTGACACACGGGATTGTGCTGCGACAACTGCGCAGTGTTTTCTGTTCTGTATATCTTTATATATTGAAGAAAGCAACAACTAAACAGCCCGAAAGAAAAGCTAAATATCGCTCAAGTGCGAACGTGCGCACAACAGAGCTCAAAACAACTCTGCACAAGACCCGGACAACTCCTAACTAGATCAACGAAAAAACAGGGAAAACAACCAATAGGTGAATGCACAAGAATTATTCTATCATTCTCCTCCTAAGTCTTGCTGCGTTCACTAGATTTCTATAAGGCCGATCTTGCTGCGAAGCTCCTTGAACTTGACACGGCTGAGTCCCTTTGTGAGAATATCACCCAGCTGGTCATTTGTACCAATGAACTCAACTTCAATTAGCCCCTTATCTGAAGAGTCCCGGATGAAATGGAATCTTGTATCGATATGTTTGCTCCTGTCATGATGCACAGGATTTTTTATCAGAGAGATTGTGGACTTATTATCCACTTTCAGTTTTGGGACGCATGGTTCAGTCCCTAATATTTCAGCCATCAATCGAGCCACCCAAAGTCCCTGGCAAGTTGCGGTTGCGGCTGCTATATATTCTGCTTCACAAGATGAAAGTGCCACAACTTTCTGTTTCATGGATTGCCAAGTGACTGCGATAGCCCCAAGCCAAAAGAATAAACCAACCAGCAAACACCTGGCACAAGAAGAACTTTATGCCTCTAGTTTTGAAGCCTTCGCAAAACAGAAGAAGAAAATGAAAGAGGCATCTTCCGCCGAGCTGGCGAAACAAGGGTCCTCATTAAGGGGTAAAATGATGAAATTGTACTCCTTTTCGAAGGACAAGACTAGGGCTCTTTTTGAGTGGGCCCGTGAATATGGTAAAGTGGTGCTTCCAGAGCCGAAGAAACCAGGCGACGCTGAAAGAAAAGATGTCCCACGCTTCTGTCCTTATCACCAAATATTGGGACATCCCATTGAGGATTGCTACATGTTCAAGGACATTATCGAAGGCCTGATCTGAAAAGGTGAACTGCAGATGGGCAAGGATAAGGTGGACCCACCACGCCTTCATCAAATACCTGTCCTCAAAAGAGCAGCCCCACGTAGCACCACTGCCTCAGATGCTCCTCAGAAATCTGGCTGAAGCTGATGTCTAGCAGGCCCGCATAGCTTGAATGCGGATGCTTGCCAACAAAAAAGAAGAAAAATAAAAGAAAAAAAGGAAAAAAAGGCCTATTCTGGGGGCAAGCACCAAAAAAAAGAAAAAATAAAAAAATGAACAAAAAGAGGGCGAATGAAATTTGCATATATAGACATAAGGCTCTGCCTACCGAATCTGAGATGTCATCTCTCAGAAAGTTGAGTCCTTCCAAAAAAGGAGAGATAAAATATAAAATAAAATGAAGAAAGCCTTGATGGCAGCATCTGCCAAGGGCGATATCACTCTCCTCATGTCTTGGTCCCTGCCAAATAAGAAACTACCATTGTGGGGTTGGTATGGTGGAGTGAACCACTTATTCCCTCTCTGAGGGGGTGAGCGCTCTCCTATGCACCCGCCTTGGTCAGTTTAAGAACAACTAGATGAAGGGCAACGGCACTGCACTGCACTGTACTATCAGCGCCATTTGGGCTGCCTGTTCAAAAAAAAAGAGACAAAAAAATGAATGCAAAAAAAGAAATGAAGATTATGAGGTCAACAGGGCCTCCCCATCTGCCCCCACATAGGCAAAAGCCTTCCTAGTAGCATTGCTTTGTGAATACCCAAAGGGAAAATAAAATGACTACGTCATCTACGGAGGTAGGAAGACCTTGCGGTCGTAGCTTCTAAGAAAAAGGGCCAAGGGGATGATGCTTGGCGTAAGCACCGGAGGGACGAGCCGAAGTTGATCGAAGCATCTCCTAAAGAAATCAATGATAATAGGAGATAGTTGTTGATCTGATGCATAGCCGTCACTGAATATCCCCACGGGAGACCATATAATTAAATTCACCCCCCCTCTAGATCTGTAGTTCATCCCTTTTCACACATCAATGTTGTGTCGTTTGATCTGACAAAATGTCTTTATTTTCGAGATCAACTCGGCTTGTACAACACCTTTGGTGTTGTGCCATTTTGCTCTATTTAGGGAGTATTTCCTATGCTTAATCATCAATTAATTTGAGAAAATAAGTTGGTGTCAACAAATACCCCACATGGGGAGTGCATCAGAGGTAAAGATGACGGCGTGTGGCCCGTGTGCCTTGCAGGTTTTGATTTCTCCTGACCTTACTGGCATTGTTGGAGTTACTTGTTTTGGGAGTTGATGCTCTTGTTGCTATCTTCCATGCAACGGTGGCATGTATGAAGAAGACCATTGAGCTTGGGAGGTTGTAGAGCTAGATTCTAGAGAGATCTGAGTTGCTGGTGGGTAATTTGCCAAAGCCATTGAGGGCGTGGAGCTGGCGGAGATGGCATGTATTAGATACACGCAAGGTGCTTGAAGTTGCAGCCCGTTATCCGCATCTTGGGAATTCTGTTCCCATTTATATTGTGTGTTGGGCTTTTGGCAGAGGTGCACAGGGCCCGCATTGTGGAAGTAATTTGGTCTGGTTACCAAACTCTCCATATAAGTGGCCACTTCAGCAGTTGACAATGTAACTGGTCTTGACGCCAATGTCAATGGCGAAAAGAGGCCAAGGGAGCCTGGTCAAACAATGATTCTGGCTTTGTTGCCTATGTCTGGGGCCCTGTCTTGCACAACGGGCTTTATGGACTCTTCGAGAAGGGGCGACTTAGGGGAAGCCTGGACTGTCGAGCCCATCACGCCTCGTAGGGTGGCCGGCGAGTAGTGGGAGACCACTTGTGGCTCCCTTTAATCATTTGAGGTTGCACTAGTGGGATCCATGTCTTGCCCTCGGAGGTGGACTTGCAGACTAAGATTTGTGTTTTCATAGGTTTTTTACCTTGTCTAGGTCAAGGACTACTATGAGTATTTTTTCACTCCTTGGCCTATTCCCCTGTGAGCCTGACTATAGCCGATGATGCTGCGTAGGGGGTTCAAGACTCCCCTGTCTTGTGAATCAGAGTGCCACCTATTCCTCGGCTTCTGGGACTACTGGTTGGTGACTAAATGGCTGCCACTTTGACTAAGGCTTTGTGTTGAAGCCTGTGGTTGGTCGCTAGCGGCCTACCACTACTATGGTGGTTGATTTTTTCATAGGGTGCTGGCATTGCTCATTGACCGCCTGTAGGGGTGCACTGGCCAGGCTTGGCATTGATCGTCCTATGGGACGAGTTGGTCACACCTCTAAGGCATTGTAGCTGGAGTTGTGTCGTGAATGACCAATAACCACAGGGGCACAACACTATAAGGTACACCTCTTCAAGCAATCACTAATTGACGCCATAATGCTACTGAAGTTGCAAATAAATCTCTAGTAGAAAGAAGCCAAGCGAAGGAAACTCCGGGTCTCCGCTATGGTGCGCAGGGTGGGCCAGTCCACGATTGCCTGCACTTTGGCTGGATCTGCCTTCACACCTTCAGCAGTGACTATGTATCCCAGAAGGCTGACTAAGTTCGTCATGAAGAAACACTTCTTAAGGTGGGCATACATCTTCTCATACCGTAGCATCTCCAGCACAAATCTCAAATCCTGCAAATAAGTCTCCAAGGAAGGACCATAGACTAAAATATCATCAAAATACACCACAACACATCTGCCAATAAGAGTTCGTAAGATGTGTGTCACAACCCTCATAAATGTGCTAGGAGCATTGGACATGCCAAACGGCATAATAAGCCACTCATAATGGCCATCTTGCGTCTTGAACGCACTCTTCCATTCATCACCTAGTCGGATGTGATCTAATGATACCCACTTCATAGGTCTATTTTCGAGAACGCTATGACCCAACAAGCAGATCAAGCACATCATCAAAGCGTGGAATAGGGAATCTGTATTTCATTGTGATCTTGTTGATGGCACGGTTGCCCACGCACATCCTCCACATTCCATCATTTGGTGTCAACAGTGTTGGAATTGCACAGGGACTCATGTTGATGTACACGTCCATTCTCCAAAAGCTTTGCTACTTGCCGCCTCATCTCTTCATTCTCCTTAGGCTCATGCAGTATGCTAGCTTGTCGAGTAAACTCGCCCCAAGGATCAACTCAATGTGGTGCTGGGTGTCTTTCATAGGAGGAAGCCCAAGGGGTAACTCCTCTAGAAAGACATCGTTGAACTCCAACAATGGCTCGACTGTTGTAGGTATCCCACCGTCGCCCACACTTGGCCTTGTTACCAAAGCATATATGTCTTGTGTCTCCTCCGCTTTCTATAAGAAAGAAGACATAGAATGCAAAGATAATGATGACCCAATCTTGGGTTCTGGTTTACCCTCCTCCAGGTTGGACTTGGGCTTGCCAACAGCTCGTTTGGAAGTAAACTCCCTAGCCTCCTTCATGGGTGGCAAAATAATCTTCGTATCACCCATCTCAAAGGTATAAGTGTTATGTCGCCCATTGTGCTTGTCCCTCAATCATGTTGCCATGGTTGCCCCAACAGAAGATGTCAATCATCCATCTGATAGGAACCGGAGTACCTGTAGAGATGGACAAATAGCAGAGGAGGAAGAAGAAAGGGGAAGAAAAGATCAAGCCATAAAAACAATTAAGATCCTTAAGTATACTCCCCAAAGATTGCTCGATTGCTCCCTGAATACCCAATAGGTATTTTCATATCACGAGAGAGTGGAATGCCATAGAATAATCTAGAAAGTCATGCACTTTGGTGCAATGCCACGTCATGGTCAATATAGCTCCCATGGGCTCAAATACTTTCAGGTGCTCTTTTCAGGATCAAACCGGGCCCCATTAATGATGAGCATTTAGTTATTGGACCAAGATCCCGTGTAAATATCTAGACATCCACTTAATAGAAATCCAAGAATTAAGATCTTGTAGGGAATACTTTAAGAAGATTTCAGTTAATGAAAGAGTGCAAGGATAAGGTCAAAACATAGGAAAATTTCTCGAGAAAATCAAGAGATGCGAGAAATTGGTAAATTGACGTCTACTCAGGATGTCGTCAATTAAAGAATTCATGTCCACTGTGGTGGTCGCTAATTCTCTAAACTGTAAGACACGAATGAAATTCGCGTCAACTGTCCTGGACGCTAATTCATAAAATAGCGACTATTGTACTAGACGTCAATTTTAGACAGAGTCGGGACTCTTACAGAACACTTGATCACAGTGCTCTATGATGGCTGGGAGTCATGTTTTTTCAGAGGGACATGACCAAAGCATGGTTTATGGGTTTTTAGGGTACAACCAGCCCAGTGATCGAAGAGAGAATCCTTCGATGTCGGAGACTTACGGAGATCTTAGAGAAAGAATTTTCAATCTGGTAAGAGGGATTTCAGACGGAGGGTCTTTCCTTCCCCAAGAAATAAGATGTAACGTGAAAATGCAGAAATCAGGGACCATGTCTCAGCAGTGAGACAATGGTGCTAAGGATCCACGGTATTGGATCAAAACAACGTTAATACTGTAGTGGAAAATTTTCTTTAGACCCAGTTATCGTTATTTCTTTAGAATAGCGACTGTGTGTTTGTGTAGTATTGACTCTGTGTGTGTGTGCAGTGGTAACACATTGTGTGTGTGTGTCTGTGTGTGAAGTGTCGACTGTGTGTATGCAGTGTCGACTGTGTGTGTGTGTGTATGCAGTGTCGACTCTGTGTGTGTGTGCAGTGTTGACACATTGTGTGTACGTGTGTGTGCAGTGTCGGCTGTGTGTGTGTGTGTGTGTGCAGTGTCAACATAATGTGATAGTGTGTGTGTGTGTGTGTTCAGGGGAGACAGAATGTTTGACCTTGTGTGTGTGTGTGTCTTAGTGGTGATAGTGTATGTGTGCTGACAGATTGTGTGTGTGCGTGTGTGTGTGCAGTGGAGACAAATTGTGTGTGTGGGTGGGTGTGGGTGTGTGGGTGTATGCAGTGGTGTGGATCAGCAGTGTTCAAGTTGTGAGTCAGTAGTAAGCCATCCTCTAGTCTGAGTGTGAGGTGGATGTAGGTGAAAATCGAACCACCTAAAAACCTGTGTCCCGTGTGATTGATTTTGCGCTCTGTGTCTTCTATTCCAACTTCTTCTATCTTCTAATCGAGTAGATGAGTGCGTAGGCTCGTTTACAGTGTGTCCTGAGCTTGATTATCTGGATGTTCATCTAATATATGCATTTCATTTCTTCCTTGTACATCTGCAATTTGATCATCTCTTCAGTGGTATATCAAAAAGCTCAGTGAGAAAGATACGTCACATCTATCCAGAACACTGACTCTTGCGTGAGGAGATATCTGATCCAACCTCCGCCAAGTACTATATTAAAGCATTTGATCATCTTATTTTTATATGTCGTTGATATTTGAAGTTTAGTATTTCTGTTATCCATTCCTTGTGGCTGTTCTGTTCTTAAGCAGTTCATTTAATTTAGAACTAGTTTTAATCTGCTATAGATTTGCATAACAATGGGGTTTGATCTATTCACCCCCACTCTAGATCTGTTTTCATCTGTCGCACACCCATCCTACACATTATGCACATCTTTATGAAATGATCTAGTCCTAGGGGGGTCTTGAAGTCTTCCTATTACATTTTCAACATGATGGTCTTTCAAGGTTCAGATGTTTGAAAAAGACTCATTGGGCAGGAGAGGGGTTTCGATCGATGGACCTATCTCTTGTTGCAAGGGCTATTGTTCACTGCCTTCTCCTTGCTCTTCTTTGGACTCCAGGAATACACCATCATCTTCTTCCATTTTCTTGTCATCAGAGTTTTTGTCAGACTTATTATTTAGCTCAGCAAACACAACATGTGGAGTTTCTTCCACTGTTTGATTTTTCACATTGAAAACCCCATAGACTCTAGAAGGCTCAGAGTATCCCAAAAATATTCCAACATCACTCTTAGACTCAAATTTATCAAGATCAGCCTTGTGATTGTTGTAGATGTAGCATTTTGAACCAAAGGCCAGAAAATAGGCTAAGTTAGGTTTCCTACCTTTGAGTATTGCATTGGGTGTTTTCTTACATTTTGACATTACCATGGCCCGGTTGATTATGTAACAATCCGTGTTGGCAGCTTCAGCCCAAAACCTCCTTGGCAACTTGCTTTCAACTAGCATTGTCCGAGCAATCTCCACAAATGCCCGGTTTATTCTCTCCGCAACACCATTTTGCTCTGGGGTCTTAAGATATGAGAATCTGTGAGTCACTCCTTTATTACAGAAATCAGAGAATATTGAATTTTCAAATTCACCTCCATGGTCAGACAAGACAGTGGCCCGTTTTGAGAGTATCAGCCGAGCTCGCACCGAGTGATCAGATTGTACCAACGAAGAATGTAATTTTATTGATTTTTTTCTTTTGCCTTGCTTTGTAATGGCCTTGGCCTATCCAATGTATCAAAGAAGCATTAATAAGAAGAAGGGGAAAGTTTTCGCTCTATGTTGCTTACATGTACATTTTTGAGAGAGGCTCAAAAATAAAATTTGCATAGTGTTGCCGCGTTCCATGTTTGAGGGATGGGCATTCCTTCCATGGTAGCCAGTCGGTACGCCCCTTTCCCGAGCATCTCAACCACTCGGTAGGGGCCTTCTCAGTTAGGGGCTAGCTTGCCCACCGCCTCCATTGGTCGAGAGGCTTCAGCTTTTCTGAGGACGAAGTCACCTGGCTGGAAATGCCTATCTCAGACTCTGGCGTTGTAGTATCGAGTGAGGCGCTGTTGATATTCCGTTGCTCGGATGATGACTGTCTCTCGGACTTCGTCTGCTAAATTAAGGTTCTCTAGTAATTTCTGCTCGTTTACCTCGGATGAGAAGCAGATAACTCGGAGAGAGGCATTGCTGATTTCCAATGGAATCACGGCTTCCGTGTCGTACACCAGTTGAAAAGGACTCTCACCGATGGCCGTTCTTAGAGTTATTCGGTGTGACAATAGTACACTCGATAATTCCTCAAGCCAACTTCCCTTTGCTTTGCCGAGCCTAGTCTTGATGCCTTTTAATATAGTTTTATTGGCATTTTTGACCAAACTATTAGCCTGAGGGTGGGCGACCGAAGTGAAGTGGTTGTGAATATCAAGGTCGGCACATTTTTCTCTGAAATAGCGAGAATCAAATTGCCGACCGTTATCGCTCACAATCACTTGGGGGATGCTGTAGTGACAGATAATCGACTTCCAAACAAAGCTCCATACGACTGACTCGGTGATCCTGGCGGTGGCTTCAGCTTCGATCCGCTTTGTAAAGTAGTCGATGGCGACGATGATGAACTTCTTTTGGGCTTGAGCCATAGGGAATGGCCCGAGGATGTCGATTCGCAACTGAGTGAAGGGGTATGGCTCAGTAAGACTAACGAGCTCCGAGGCAGGCTGATGGACCAGGTGGTCAAAGTGCTGACATCAGTCGCACTTCTGTGTATAGGCTGAGCAATCACGCTAGAGAGTGGGCCACCAGTACCCTTGTCGAAGCAAGATCCTGGTGAGCGATCTTCCTCCCTGGTGCACGCCGCACATTCCTTCATGTACTTCGTGAACTGCTCGAGTGGCTTCGTTAGTACTGATGCACTTTAGAAGGGGGCCAGAGAAAGATCTGCGGTATAAGGTGTCGGCTCAAGGCGATATGACAGTCTTGCAGTATTGCAATAAATTCATAGAATTGGGTCATTATGCTTCTCATATTCTTGTTGATGAAGGACTAAAAACTGAGCAATTTCTGCGTGATTTGAAGCCAGAGTTAAGGCAACCTCTGATTGCAACCAGAGTGGCAGAACTAGATGTGGCTTACGAGGCAGCTGCAACATTAGAATTAGACATGGCAAGATCTCGAGGACGAACTCAAGTTGAGCCAGTTCAGTGGAGTGTGCAGCATCAGCAAGCCAGTCAACCTAGTGTGACATGGGTACCATCTTCTGTTCCTTCGGCCAGTGGTACTTCCTCCATGAAATCCAAGTTTAGGCAGATGTTCAGGAAATCCAAGAAGTAGTATGACCGGCAAGCTTCCTCTGGTACCGTGCATCAAGTAGCACCCTCTTCTTTTCAGCGATAGAGATCGATGCCTAGTCAGCCGAGATCGTGTTCGAGGTGTGGTGGTAGCCATCCAGGTAGACCATGTTCAATGCATGTGGTATGTTTTCGGTGTGATCAGGTGGGACAGGTGGTCCGTGATTGTCCGCAAAGGCCAAAGTAGCCTGTTCATTTTTCTCAGTTTTCACAATCACAACAGTTCCGACCTCCTCCACCACCACAATTTGAGCAATATTCGCAAGCTTCAGTGTCTTCATCTCAGCAGTCTACTGCAGCTGGAAAGAAACAAAAGGGAGAGTTACGCATATGACTCATTCTGAAGCTATTGCATCCCATCTTGTTGAAGGTACTATATGATCTATGGTCATGCAGCTCGTGTTTTATTTGACTCAGGTGCTCCTCATTCATTTATTTCTAAAGATTTTATTGCTTGAATTGAGGAGCCGACATTAGAGATGTCTTGTGAGTTATTAGTTGAATTACCTTATGGGGAATTCATGTTTACACCTTTCTGTCTTGATGAGACTCTGATAGTGATTGGGAATCAGCAGTTGCCAGCTAGATTATATGCATTAAAGCTGGTAGACTATGATGTTATTCTAGGCATGGACTGGTTAGAAAATTATGGAGCCGTGGTTGATTGTAAAATGAAGAAGGTTTATTTTCAGCCATATGGGAAAGCGACATTCTATTTTCAAGGTATTCGAACTCGTTCTTCTCTGATGCGGGATGGACTGAGGGACCGACTCTCAGTGATACGAATCTCGGACTCTAGATGGAGATGTGACCAGCAACACGTGAACACTAGAGACGTCTTGGCCCAACACTAAGAGTTCCTATGGGCTATATGTCACTATCAGAATTGCAAGCTCACTCGTCGTCCCAAGCAAGGGATAGCATGGATCCGCGCGGTTGATAATTTTTTCTAAAAAAGTTTTAAATGTGGCAGCCGGGGGTGACGCCTTCTTTAAAGGCGTCAGGGAACCTAGACACCTTCTTGAGCCCTCGTGCCTTAAATGTGGCGGACAGAGGTGACGCATTCTTAAAACGTGTCAACCTACCTAGACGCGTTCTTTAGCCCTCAGTGTCTTAAACGCGGCGGCCAAGGGTGATGCCTTCTTTTAGAGGTGTCAACCACCTAAGACGCCTTCTTGAGCCCTCGTGCAGCACGCGGGCGGCACCAGCCACGCCGTTCAGTTTGACGGCTCAAATAAATCTAAAACAAAAAGATATTTTACTGACCAGATGTGGCCTTAAAAAGTCAAGGTTAGGCACTGAAAACACTCGCTTTCGATGCTTTTGGTGACTTTCAGCACCATATTTGTGCAAAGGAATGAACGCGTCTAGGACCTTGGACGCGTTCTTTTGGTGCCATATTTGTGGAAAGGAATGAACGCATCCAGAACCTTGGACGCATTCAAAGAATGTGTCCAAGGTAAGGGACGTATCCAATTAAATAAAATTAATTTTTTAATTGTGAACGCGTCTGGTCAACGGGATGCGTTCACATGAACACGTCCCGGATCCTAGATGCTTTCTTCAGAAATTTCCCTATAAATAGAGGACCCCCTTCCACACAATCAAGGGCTTTCAAACTTTGAAAGAGAAGGGGAAACTCTGCCAAATTCTCTTCCAAGCCCGTGAGAATTTCAAGGGGAGGTTCTGCCAGATTTTCGAGTGCTCGCGCACACGAGAGAAGGTCATTCCGCCCCACCGTTCGTTCACGTCATCCTCACACTGTCAAAGCTCTCCTTGAATCCTACCGTCGGCGCCCCCAATAAGCTTTTCTTCTCCTTTCATTTCTTTTTGCTTTCATTCTGTTAGTTGCATGTATCATCTATCGTTTCTGTTCGTCTTACGCTTCTCTCCTTGAGAGGGCTTTACATCTGTACGTTTCTTCACGTCATTTCATTTATCATAGCATTTTCCACCCTTTGCATCTAAAAAGTGTTTAAAACAACACCAACCAAGTGTGTGTCTCTTCATGATTTTATCATCTTCATCACAAGGGATTGATACTACACTACTTTTTCTGATCTACTTGGTGCTTGTTTCTTGCCTATAAGAGTAACCAAAGAAAGTCCTCTTTGTCGACCGACCGAAGGAAGAGGAAGAAGGAATCTACTCCATTTCTCTCTTTTGAGGTAAACACGATAACTCTTCTCTCATTTTGGGGTCTTTAGCCCCTAGCGATTACACTCCTTTTATTTCGGTGTCTTCAGCCCCTGGCGATCATACAACCAATACACACGTGCTCTCATATTTCTTTTGTTCCCATCCTCCACTAAAATCCGTGGATAGTCATTTCCCGCAGTAGTTCCCCTTTTCATTCCTGCTAAAACCCACAAAAAGTCATTTCCCACAGCGGTTCCCCTTTTCATTCCTAAACCTACAGAGAGTCATTTCTCATAGCAGTTTCCCTTCTCATTCCTGTTAAAACCCGCGAAGAGTCATTTCCCGCAGCGGTTCCCCGTTTCCCTTCCCCTCGTATTTTCATTTCTATTCAAATCCCCTGCGGCTTTCTCTAGGCCGTTCTGCCGCCCGACGAGCTTCGTCCTGCGATCCCTTTCTAGCGTTGGAGTGGACTATCGATCGACTATCCCATACAGTGAGCGGCCTGCCCCGAACTGTGTACCACTCCAGCGTTGCTACAGGCGAGTACCTTCTCCCTTTCCAAGGTAAGGGTGTACTCCTTTGCATTCTACACCTTGGTGGCAATCACGATCACACACATCTCTTCACCCTTCTCTCTTTATCCCCATTGTCTTTACATCTTGATATAGAAAGAGAAGAAAAAGGGGAGGAAGGGAAAGGATATATAAAAACATGTCTACATCCCATTTTTTTGGCGATCATGATGGGACACCTAGTGCCCATCGTGTTAGTGTTTTGCTGACCTATTCTTGTGTTTGGTTAGTCTTGTGTGTTTAAGTTACTTCAGGTTTCTATCTTGTCCACCTTATGTTTCTATCCTAAGAGGTATACACGGTTCACTTAGAACCGTGTATGTTGTGGCGCGGTCTGGTGGTTGGCCATTCTGTTCTGGCCCGGCACTAGTGTTCCTATGAGCCTGACAGCTTCAGCGGTCCACGCCACACCGTTCAGCGGTTTCCACGGTCTAACTAAGGCCGTTCATGTCTGTCGGCCCAGGTATGCTACTATCTTCATATACTTGTGGTTTTACTGATATTATGCCGTCTTATTAAGGCTGTTCCATCGATTTCACGGTCTATCGACAGACCATTCTGCCAGGTATGCCTCTGTTCACGCACTCTCAGTCCATTTCAGTCTCTGTTTCTTTCTAGTTAGTTCTTTTACTGCTCCCTGTTGTTGCACGGTCCTCCCCTGGACCGTGCTCCTCCCTGAACGGTCTGCCACAGATCGTGTTCTGGTGCTACAGTGCACCCGAAACTAGAACTTTGGACTTTATTTCATATCATATTCTATTCATTTTGGTGCTACTTGATCCCCCTACTGTCATTTAAATTTTGCGTGATTGCTTTTATGCTTGACATCATTGTTTGATTATTGATTGTTAGATTTAGGCTAGACTCTGCATGCACTCCGGTGCACATAGGTTCATGCATTTTTATCATGTTATAGTTGCATTCCTACCTAGGTAGGGGATCCTCTCGTCTCTATATTCTTTGGAGCCGACTAGGTGACCTTACCCAGGACCTCCGTAAGTCCTCGTGAGCCATGGATTCTCACACGGACGTCGAGCCGGCTGTATCTTCCCACCCTCAGGTTTGCATGTTGCATACGTCGTGAGAGAGTTAACTATAGATTAACCCAAAGTTTGGACCTTATTCCCCATAGGTTTCCTCTCTTGAGGGAATTGATCTTAAATCAAATCATTAACGGGTCCACCCAAACCTTGGAAAAATAAAATTTAACGATCATATCAACTTGTTTGATCTTGGTTGAGCCCTCCCACACCATATTGTTTGTTTGGACTTGTTTAGGCCCATTTTGTGTCGCATCCTCATCTTTTATAGTCGTTCTATTGATTAGGCCCGTTTAGGCTAGTTCACCTAGTGCATTTGTTTGATTAGTCACGTGGTCCTAGGCTTGTTTCTCTCATTGTGTTTCTCTCATCTCCAACTGTATAAAGTCTCCATTCTCCCCACGGAGCATTTTTCTCCTATGCATTATCCCTCCTCTTCCCCATCTTCTTATCCTCGCGTGGATTCCTCTTCCCACGCGGGCCCATCACCTCATTCATCTAACAGGCCTTATTTTCTCAATGGGCCCCCTTTCTTCAATAGGCCTACTCCTCTCAGTGGGTCCTCTTACCCCACCCGTGCCGTTGCTAGCCCTACGGGTCCACATTCTTATGATCCTTCCAGGCCTGCGCCTCATTTTCTTTCTGGAATGGGCCTCTCTTCTTCTCAGGCTGGATCCCCTTATTCGGCCCATCACCCTAATCCTGGCCTAAATTCACACTCTCTTGCTCAACCTGGCCTGCATTCTTCTCGGTCTCTCCCCATTGAGGAGATGATTGCTCAAGCCCAACGCCAGCTCGATGAACTTCAACGTCAAATCGATCCTCAAGCTTTCTTCAAGAAAAAATACAAGAAATGAGAAAAGAAAGTCAGGCCTCTGCCCCATCCTGAGGCTCGGAAGTTGAAGGTCTGGACAGTCTGCCCCCGATATCCCTGGTGATGGCTGACCCTGGCACTGACACCACTGGTGTGGGAACTGCCTCGGTTGCATGCCCTCCCGAGGCATCTGGAGTTGGCGATCCCTCAGACGACGACAAGTCCCTTTGGTCCTCCTCTTCCCCCGATGCCAAGCCAGAAGGTTCTGAGGTTGCTTGGTCCGAGTCGTAACGTTGATCAGAGGGGAAAATGATTATCCTTGGCACATGTTCCTCAGCCCAGGAGATGGCCCAGCTATAGCCATGCTTGAACCCCTTGCGGATGCCTCAGTGAAGCGCAAACTCGTAGTAGGGGAGGGCAGCCTCCTTAAGGTTGGCCCGATAAGCCTCCGAGCATTTAAACTGCTCGAGTGCCTCCGCCCCGACTGATCCCACCCTACTAGCGAGCTCGGCCTTTTCACGTTCTGCCTCGGCCAACCTCCGATCAGCCTCGGCCTTCTGCTTCTCCGCCTCGGCCCGATCAACCTCAGTCTCCAACCGAAGGCGCACAGCTTCCTCCGCTCGGTCTAGTAGCTCAGTGCGCTCGGCCTCCCACTGGCCATCTTGCTCGGCACGAGCTACACGCTCCTCCTCCAGAAGCTTGCCCTTCCTCTCGAGCGACTCGCATGCCCGAACCAGTTGCTCGGTCAAATCCTGGGCCTCCGCCTGACTCGCACTCGCTAGCTCTTTAAACGAGGAGAGCTCCCGTAACAGCCCATTGAGCTCCTCAGTGAGTCGGGATATCTTCCCGTCGGACGTACCAAGGGTCCAGGCAAGGTTCACCCGGTCTGACTCCGACCGAGCGTAAGCTTTAGCCAGGGTGGCCCCCATTTGGGCCAGGATCAGGCCACCCTCCATAACCATTTCGAGGGCCGCGGCCGGGGATCGCTGCATGTCTCCTCCTCGCACCACCTTTGTGGCGATACTGCAGCACTTCTGGTATAGAGGGCCCCGGATGCCCAGCCTCTCCAGAGCAGCCGGAATAGGGGCTCCCCCTCCGAGTGGCACCCCCTTGGGGACCCCATCGGCTGGCTCAGATTGAGCCGCTACTTCCTCTGCCCCTCTCGCCTCGGCCTGTTGGGGCTGCATAACCTCTTCCCGCAACCCCCCAGCCTCCGTCGGCTCAACCCTGGCGTCTCCGCCCCGAACGCCACCTGCCACGCCCAGCGCTCCAGTCTTGATGACGGTCCTAGAGCCGCTCGCTTCGGCCCTAGCCTCCTCGGCCCCCTCTTGCCCAGTAGATGAGAGAGCCAACCGAATAGGCTCGGCCCCTTCTAGCTCGATAGAGGGGAGAGCCGAACCAGAGCCATCTTCGACCACGGGGACGGCCCTGGCCTTCTTGGCCCACTTTTTGGCCTTCACGGCATCCCATAGCATCTTCTCCATGGGATCCTTGTGCTTGGACCCCCGCTACTTGGAAGACCCTTCCTGGGCCACCGGCTTGTCCTTGTCTTGGGCACCGGTGGAATCCTCGGGAATTCGTGACTCAACGGCGGCCTCAGTCGAAGGCGCCTCGTCCTCAGTTAGCCTCCTAGTGTCTGCGCAAAGGAAGACATGGTCAGGGAAAGAAGCACGACTTCCTCATCTGAAGGAAAAGCTGATTCCTGGTGCCCATACCTGCTGGCCGCAATCACTTGAGAAGGCACCACTCGATATTCTCTGGGGTCACCAGCTATTCCATAGACTGGCGATGCTTTAGCAGGGTCTCTACGTGCTTCTCCACCTCTGCGGTGAACTCATCCTCTCTCGAAGGGATGTTCGGGTGAAAGTTAGGCATCACGGGACATCTGCACGACTCCTCCACTGAAGAAATTCCCACCTAGAAGAATTGAGTCTTCCACCCCTTGTGGGAAGAGTCCTTCAAGGCTAAGGACATGCTGCTCCTATTTTGCCTCGCCTGAACATAATAGAAACCCTTGCCAGCCGAGGAATGCTCTTTCAGCTCAAAGAAATAATGGAAGAGGTCCAAGGATGGAGGAATCTTGCACTGGAAGCAAAGGATGTGGGAAGCAGAGATGAGGAGATAAGAGTTGGCTACCAACTAGATGGGAGCCAACATAAAGAAATTGAGGAGGTCAAGAACAAAAGGGTCGAAGGGGAGATGGAATCCACCCTTCCACGACAGAAGGAAAGAGCAAAAATGACTCGTACGAGAATCTAAGCTCATCTCGTAAGGGGTAGCAGCGGCGAAGTAACACTTCCAAGGCAGGCAGAACTGGCACTCCAACCGCTTCACCTCTGCCTCCCCCAGCTCGCTGCAGTTTGGAGCCGATGGTATCACCACCACTCTCGCCTCAGGCTCGTCCAGATGCTGGTCCGCCATGGAATCTGAAGAGGAGCTTGGGGAAGAAGGCTCCAAAGACTTTGAAGATTCTGGGGGGAGAGGAAGTTGCTAGATCGCCGCTGCTGTTATCTTCACCAACTCCGCGAAATGCCACCGTAAGTCCCTACTCTTCCACCTTATCTCCACGGCGCACGGAAGCAAAAATGAAGGAGAGCAAAACCCTTAAGCAGTGGGAGTCCGGAATGCCAACAGCACACAACGCTTATATCCCCTCGCCGAAGGCGGTGCGACATTCTGACCTCCAAGACAAAGGGGGCCACGTCGTTTCAAATCCATCAGGATTATCATTATTATGGGCCCAGGTGACCGTGACACATGGCTTCTTAACACTGCCAGATTTCCACCCACCCGAGCCACGCCGGTCCAAAACCCAAAGGCTACTCCTCCGAGCTTGACAAGGCTCCGGAGTAGGGGGGACAAGTGGAGAGGGAAATTTCTGTAGCCCAATTAAGAGTGGCCGAACGAGGTCCAGCAAGACTAAACGAGGCCCAGCTCGTCTAAGTGATAGCCCACAGGGCCCACTTATCATGAAAGCCCAATAAGATCACTCGGAATCATACACCTCCTAGGCGGCCACTAGGCTCGGAGGTTCGAGCGTCGGTCCGATCGGAGGAAGATTCACGCCTGAGCTACGCCCCAAATCGGGATAAGGGCTTGTGCCCCACACCTACTCCGACCGAATTACACCCGAGCTATGCCTATCGCCCAGATAGGAGCTGGCATCCTCCATGCTTGGGTCGACCGACGGGTGCTTATCCATGTTGTCATTAAGAGCCCTTTATGAGCAGGAGTTTATGAGGATAAAGGAGGCCAAGAGTCCTCAAGAATATAAAGAGCCCACGACGAGGACGTAAAGAGCCTACATCGAGGATGTAACCCCCGCCCAAACTCCTCCGCTTACGGGACTTATTAAGCTGGCACACTATTTAAACTTGGGACTCCCTCCGGCGAAAGGTAAGGCTTGACACTCCTAAACCCCCTGAGCATGAACTTCCTTACCACCTTGTTGGAGAGGGATCTCGCGCAACCTCTTTCTCCTCCCCTCATAGCATCCACCACTGCTCTACTGACTTAGGCATCAGAGGATTTTTTCCCAAGGAACCATCCTTAGGCCCCCTGATCCGTTTCCCTTCCTTGCAGGTCTCAATGCGGTGATCACTTGCTCCAGCTCAGGACCAACGCGAGATCACCCCTCTTCACTATTGTTATAGACAAACTCTACCAAAGGTAGGTGTCGCTCCCAATCACTCTTCCAATCAAGTATGCTACTTATCAATATATCCTCTATTGTCTGAATAGTCCTCTCAGACTGGCCATCCATTTGAGGATGATAAGTCGAGCTAAGCTTCAATTGAGACCCGAAGGCGTTCTGTAATCCTTGCCAAAGTCTCGATGTGAAATGAGGATCTCGATCTGAAATGATGGACTTCAGGACTCTATGCAATCTAAAAATATTTTCAACATATGAACGTGCCAAACTTTCCACAGATTGCTTCTTCTTCATGGCTAGAAAATGCGCGGTCTTTGAGAACCGATCCGCAATCACCCAAATGAAAACATTGCCTTACAAAGACCTAGGCAAACCTGTGATGAAATCCATGGTGATATCCTCCCATTTCCATTGAGGTATCTCAATTCTTTGCATTAAGCCAGACGGTCTTTGATTCTCAGCCTTCACTTGTTGACAAATCAAACATTTGGCCACAAACTCTGCCACATCCTTCTTCATACCTTGCCACCAAAATGTTCACTTTAAATCTTGATACATTTTGCTACTACCAGGATGAATGGAGAACCTTGACCAGTGGGCTTCTTCCAAAACTTCATTTTTCAAAACTACCACATCTGGCACACAGATTCGATGCTGAAATCTAACAACACCTTCCTCGTCACGAGCAATACCTATCTTGCCAACCATTCCCTGTAATCGAGGATCATCTCGCTGAGCCTCCACTATATGATCCACAACCAAAGACCCGATGGATAACTGGGCAACAAAAGCTTGACAAAATTATGGCTCTATCAATGTTAAAGAAAGAACAACATCTTCAATCATATTCCAATCTTGTCGCATTAGTGTTCTCTTCCTGCTAAGAGCATCGGCTACTACATTTGCCTTCTCAGGATGATATATCAGCTCAAAGTCATAGTCCTTCAGAAATTCTATCCATCTCCTCTATCATAAGTTCAACTCCTTTTGCGAGAACAAGTACTTAAGACTCTTATGATCCATGAAGACTTCAAATTTAACCCCATAAAGATAGTGCCTCCAAATTATCAGTGCATGAATAATAGTTGCCAATTCCAGATCATGCGTAGGGTAGTTCTTCTTATGTTCCTTCAATTGCCTAGAAGCATACGCCATAACCCTACCATTTTGCATTAAGACACAACCAACTTCGACCATTGAAGCATCAGTATAAAGAGTGAATGTGTCAGTGCTATTGGGTAAGGCCAACAGTGGAGCTGATGTCAAACAATTCTTCAACTCTTGGAAACTTCACGCACAGTCCTCAGACCATATGAACTTTACTCCTTACCTTGTTAATCTCATCAAGGGTGCAACAATTGAAGCAAAGCCTTTAATGAATTTTTGATAATATCCAGCCAACCATAGGAAACTCTGAATTTCAGTGGGAGTCTTCGGAGCCTCCCACTCCAACACAGCTTTGACCGTCGATGGATCGACAACTATGCCATTGCCAATATTACATGGCCAAGAAATTGAACGTCCTTGAGCCAAAAGTCGCACTTGCTGAACTTTGCATACAGCTTGTACATCCGAAGAGTCTCCAAAACAATCTTCAAATGCTCTCGGTGAGACGCTTCATTTAGGGAATGAATCAGCACATCATCAATAAATACAACCACGAAGCTATCCAAATAGGGCTTAAACACTCGATTCATTAGGTCCATAAATACTATCGGGACATTCGTTAGACCAAAGGGTAAAACAAAGAATTCATAGTGCCCATATCTGGTTTGGAAAGTTGTCTTCGAAGTATCCTCCTCCTTGATTTGTAGCTGATGATATCCTGAGCGCAAGTCAATCTTTGAGAATACTATAGCACCTTGCAACTGGTCAAAGAGATCACTAATGCGAGGCAAAGGATAACGGTTCTTCACCGTCACCTGATTGAGCTTCTGATAGTCAATAGAGAGTCAGAGTGACCCGTCCTTCTTTTTCACAAACAGGACTGGGGCTCCCCATGGTGAGACACTTGGTCGAATAAAGCCTTTGTCCAATAGTTCTTGCAACTGCTTCCTCAACTCAGCCATCTCCACTGGTGCCATCCAATAAGGTGCTTTAGATATCTGTGCCATGTCAGGTAAAAGATCAATAGAGAATTCGATCTCCTAGACTGGCGATAATGCTGGCAAATCCTCCGAAAAAACGTCGGAGAAGTCTCAAACCACATCAATCCTCTCCAGTGATGGTGCTTCCTTGACCTCAGCTGTGGTCACTACACAAGCTAGGAATGCACTGCAGCCCTTGTACAATGATCTGGCTACCTTCATGGCCATGACCACAAACTTTCCTGACCCACTCTTGTCTATAAGGGTGGAAAAATTCCTTCTCGCTAGGAATGTGAAAAACAACCCGCTTCTTTCGGCAATCAATGAGAGCATAATGCTTCTCCAACCAATCAAGACCGAGAATAGCGTCGCAGTCCTTCATCTTCAAAAGATAGAAGTGACTAGGTAAATCCAGCCCTTCAACACATACGGGCAAGGAAGGATAACTCCTTGTAGTGGACAATGCTCCGACTGGCATGTGCACTAAAACAGGCACATTCAAGTCCATTGCTACCAAACCCAACTCATCATGCAACATTTTTGAAAATCGTAGAAATGAATGAATGAGTAGCACCAGTGTCAAATAAGATTCTAGCATGGAAATCGGATATTGAAAGTGTACCTTCAGTCACATGGTTCGCTTCCTCTGCATCCTCTTTAGCCAATGCGAACACTCGTGTTGGTGCTCGAGATTTTTTAGCTAGCTTTGCTGATGCTGGTACTACTGTTGCTACTATTGGGGCTTTACTGGGCGTGAATAGCTGTGCCTTCAAACAATCCTTGATTTTGTGATCTGGGCTTCCACACCTAAGACATCTACCAGTTACCATCCAGCACTCCTTATCATCATGTCGTCTTCCGCAATGCTTACATTCCGTCTTGTCTCCTGACGATGCTCCCGATCCACCGTCTTGTGGTGAAGCTACCTTTGTCAGTGCATAATCTGACGGTCGAGAGAAAGACTTCTTCTTCTTGTAGTCTTGTCATTGAACATTCGACGACGGCCTCTTCATTAATACTTTCTTCTCTTTTTGATATTGGTCCATTTCACTTTCTTGTTGGCACGCCGCACTAAGAGCTTCTTCAATCGTCTGATGATTGAAGGACACTAATCTAGCCCTTAGTGATGGTCGGAGGCCCATCATGAACTTTTTCACCTTCCTCTGCTCATCAGTCACGATATGAGGTGCATATCTTGCCAACTCTGCAAATCGACCCTCATAATCCACCACCATCATGGACCCTTGAGTTAATGTGAGAAACTTCTGCTCTATTTTGTCTTGGACATGTTCGGGAATATACTTTACCTTGAATAAGTGAACAAATTCTTCCCATGTTAATTCCACCAATCCATCCTCAAATTGGTTCTACTGAATAGAGGACCACCACACATCAGCACGTTCCTGAAGTCATATGATCCAAATTGAGCGAGAACAATGCTAACTAACCATTTTGCACAAAATAAAAAAAATAATTTCCTTACCTCTAACATAAATGTTGCCAAATTGACCTTTTCATTCTCATCGCATCGAATGGTTCGGAACACTTTCTCCATCGCCCACAACCAATGTTCCGCAACTAGGGGTTGACTCTCCCCCTTACAAGATGGCGGGTTCATTCTTCGGAACCGTTCCATGATCGATGGCCCGTCAATGACCCTTTGAACTATCTCCGGGTGTAGTGGGGCCTAATCCATGAATAACGTAGGTTAATCACAAGGCCCATTCAACTTAAGATGTGCAACTCCAATTGTTTTGCACCATACCTGAGCTTGAGCCTGAACTTGAGCATGCAGTGCTGCATGTGCGTCTGCCTGGGTTTGCATTACTTGCACCAACCCTTGCATGAAAGCATCATAATCAACCAATGGGGGGGCGGTGGCACCGACAATCCTTGTTGACCTTCCTCCACATCTCTCCTTGGTTCCTCTTCACAAGCAAGGGCAGCGGCACGGCAACCACAGGATGCCATAACCTTATAAAATAATGAATTAATAAGCTTGAGCTCCTAATTATTACTGATTAATATTTCTTCATATGTATATTTTCGGCTCAAATAACTTATGAAACTATCTAGATCATGGGATATGAAGCTAGTTGATGATTTTCTTATGTAAATTCTCAACCTTGAGCTCTGATACCACTCTCTGTAACGCCCCATCTTTGGATCCAGTCCAGTTTCCAACACTCTTCAGACTTACGGGGAATGCCACAGTGGGAACAACCCAGCAGAACAGAATTGGTTGATGAATTACATAAATAAAGAGAACACAATATCAGCGGAGAAAAATTTCTCATCTCCATCAAGTAGATCACATACCAAAATCGCAATAGTTCAAATCTGATAATACGTAAAATTTCTATACAACAGTCCATTATTACAATGCCCGGCAAGGTCTATATTTTATATTATCTATTTTTGTTATAAAAAAATATATGCAAATCAACGTTGTTTTATAGATTGATGTAGCTATTTGTATGCATCTCTTTTTTTATTGTAATGAATGCCTCCTCCCCCCTCTCTCTCCGATGGTGTATATCGATCATGCCCAGCCCAAGGCTCCAAGTGAGTGCGTTCAGAGGATCACGGAGTTCCACTGCAAGCATCTATATTGGAGTTTGCTCTAAGTGGTGAGCGTGACCCCAAGATGCAGAATGCCAGGATCTCCCCTTTTCCTCATCTCTCATGATGTTTGGGACTGTGCAATTTACCTCTTGTTTCTTCTTCGGACTCATTTTGAAGATCGCTTGCGGAGGAGCACAGGGTCTTTATCTCTCCCTTTGCAACCCATCAGTGGGGAAGTAGAAAGTTGCCAGAAGTCTAGACTCAGTAGCCCATACGATCATCCTCTTCGTTGGCTCCTCACAGTGTGATTTCCTTGGGGTTTTACGATGCTATGTTTTGAGCTCACATGAACCATCAGCCATTTTCTTTCTCTAGTATGCATGAACCGGCATCCACTTCTTTCTCTAATATGCATAACCGGTAGGCATTTTCTTTCTCTAATATGCATGAACTAGCAGCATTTTCTTTCTCTAGGACGCATGAACTGGCAGTTACTCCTTTCCCTAATACATATGAACCGGCAACCATTTTCCTTCTCTAATACGGATGAACCAGCAACCATTAATTTTCTTTCTCTAATACACATGAACCGGCAACCATTTTCCTTCTCTAATACGCATGAACTGGCAACCATCTTCTTTTTCTAATACGCATGAACAGGCAGCCACTTCTTTCTCTAATACACGTGAACCGACGGCCATTTTTTTTCTAATGCAAGTGAACTGGCGGCTCTCCCATCTACTTCATCTAACAGATGATACGGCAGCCCTCTTTCAAATTAAATCAGCAACCCCCTGTCCTCATATTTCTTTTTAATGCAAGTGAACCGAGACCCCATTTCCCCTCTAACAAGGTGATCCGGCAGCCCCATCAAAGGTGGAATTGCATTTTCTCTATTTTAATCGCAACCTCGCACTTCTCAGCTCCACCAGGAGCATCGGGGCAGTTCCGATCTCTTAACAGGCTAGCCCTCGAGGCTTTGGTGTCGCGGATCGCTGTGGATGTTGTCGCTCTCGTGCGCATCCGATGAATTAGGGGACCATCCTAGATTTCCATACATGAGCACCCGCTTCTCACCCTCTCAAATATCTCAGGTCTGGGAGAGATGCTACTGAAATTTTACCAGAATCATAGAATAATAAGTAAAAAATAATGAAGTACGGATAGGGTAAACACTCATCTATCGCACGTACTACGAAACATAAGGCAGCATATGGAACAGTCGCCTGACTCAGGATAGACAACTAGACCTGCACACAATGATCCTTGAGTCACATGACTCGAGTCAAGATCATTGCTCATCACGACAATGTACCATTTAATTAGCCTAGTCCCTAAGCCAAAAACCATGAAGAAACACAAGTCTCCAGCCCCTAGGCTGCACATAGGACTCACGATTCTGAAAACATGGAACACGGAACACAAGGGAACATTAAAGCCCTTGAATCACATAGGCATACAAATTGAGGTAAAATGATACCTCCATGCGTCCACAACCAGAGTCTCGATCCATACAAGATAACCGAGACACTCACAAGGTCACGTGTCAACCACTAGGTCACAACCGGGTTGACCAAAAACCATAATGACTCTCGAAATGCACAAAACACTTCTCGGTACAATGGCACTTTCGTACACCCTATAACACGGTCACAGCCCTCATAGGACGTCCACGACATCCACGTACAATGGGCTAACCAATGGGTCGAAGTCAAGCCAACTGGAAGCCAACTAACACGAAAGAAGCACCACACATAGCTCGGGATAAAGCCACTCTTCTAGGATCGCTTGACACATATATGACTCTCACGGAACACCCGAGGCATCCATCGAGTCAAAGGCCAACAAGGCACTAAATCTTGGGTTCACCAGAGCCCGAGACAACTCAAATAAGACATAGAAAATTGGAATCATTAACGCACCTTTACCCAGCATCGTGATAATTAACATGCCCCTAGAGAGGGTCATGATGTCATCAGAACGTGTCCAACACACAGAGCACGTCAACGCATTGACGTGGCGCTCACCTTGGTCACGATGATAGTCACAGCCAGGACCTCGAGCGCGATAACATGTTGTTGCGACCATAACTTCAGGCGCGATAAGAAAGGATCACGGCCATCATCTGGTCCACGTTAATAGTCGCAGTGGATAGACCGATCGCGTTCCATCCCGCCCTACTGTTCGTCTTCTTAGATGAACGCAACCATACGACACAACACGTTATTAATGAATGCACCCCCTACGACTACCGCGTTAAAACATTAAACCCGAAAAATACTAAATTCTGTGGAAAATAACATTCCATGCCCCAATCATTGCCCAAACAATGCGGAAACATGTGCAACCACATTGTCGACCTTCCACAAGTCGAAAGGGGCCAACAAACCATAAAACGATGATCAAACGGGTGATTTCTATAAATCGACCCAAAATAACTCACATGGGCATGCAGCCTCATACCGGCCCTAAATCATGACCGGGATTATCGTGATGATTTTTTATTACTATTATCGCTATTAATTTATTATTGGATGACCATGAGTCTGGCAAAAGGGAAGGTGAAACCCAAATGTATAAAGGTAGCAATGACCAGGAGAAGGGTAGTCAGTTGGTTAAGGGTTTAGGTCGACTTGGGGCTCACGGAAGTCGACCAAAGGGGCCATATGGGTGAATCGGCGCCCAACAAGGTGAATCGGCACTGTAGGATCAAGAAGAGAGAGGGAGGGTGAGTGAATCGATGCATAAAAAAGAAGGGGAGAGGGTGAGTCAGCGCGCAAGGAGACTTCCCTTGCGCCGACTCACTATCTGGGCGCCGATTCAATAACTCAAAGGGTTTATTTGGGCTGGGTGAGAAAGGATATGGGCCCAGGTGATGGGCATAGGAAGCGAGAACTTAAGAAGGCCAATGCGGACTAACCGTAGAATCGACGTAGGGTTGCTTCAGGATTGAGAGGGGCTGATGCTGTTGCATGCATAGGTCGATGTGGGCCTACCAAGGGTCGACACGAGAACTCTGGAGGGGGAGTAGAAGGTCGATGCCACCAGGGATGGGGTCGACGTAGAGGAGTTTCAGAATTAACTCATCATGGGTTTGAGTAGATTGATGAAGGGGATTCAAGGCTCAGATAGACCCATGGCCTCCATATTTAGGATCTTATTAACAATATTAAAACTAGCTTGCTCAGAATTCAGATAATTGTAATGTTTGTAGCTCTAGAAGGATCATAATGTCAAGATCCTTACAGCTCATGCATTAGATCCGCTCTTATTTATTAAAATGAGATGAGTTTGATTATTTGTCCTTCGTGCGAGGTTCACACTCAAGTACGGTCATAATTCAGTCTGAGGTGGGCACAGACACGCCACACCATATTGCCAATAGCGTGCAAGTTTTAGTAAAGATTGTGATTGAACTTTAGTTTTAAGCAAAATAAACGGAAAAGCCTGGAAAGCTAGGAGTGAATTTCGACAGTATCTCCCCTTATCCCGAAGGATTGTAGGGGATGAAATGGAGATCCGACCATGGAAGAGTCCGAGACGATCTCACAAACTGTCGGGAGGCCGATCACACGGTGACTTGATAACCCAAATGGGGTTGAAGGCCCGAGGAGTAGCCTACAAGGGACCCCAATAACCCATGGGCTTCCATGACCATAATCAAGAGGCATGGATTGAATGACTGTAGGATCGGGTGTCCCATTGATATTCACTCTCGGAGTGGGATCCATCGGGGCCCATCTTATAAAGAACCAAGCCCCTGGGGTCCATGAATGATTTAAAAGAAATCAGATCAAGGGACTCGTCAGATGGGCCGTTAGGGGCGTGTAGTGGCGATAGTTGCCCCTCTCCTTCTCGAGGCGGTCGCGGCAGTCTCCGTCACGCCGGTCCCGCTTATTCCGACCCTCTCACGGGGGATCGGCGGATCTCTTGCGTTCAGATCGATCGGCTCCAGCCGCAAGGCCTAAGGCCGTCGTGTTCTCCTCGCAACGTGCATGCTTCTGTGCCAAGACGAGGAGATCTGGAAGAGTCGTTGGGGCCTCTACTCTGAGGGCACGTCGAAGGATGTGATCCCGCGTCCCCTGAGTGAGGGCGGTGGTAGCGATGCCGATGTCGAGGTGTGGGATCCGTAGGGCCTCCGAGTGGAAGCGAGAGATGAAATCCCACAATGTCTCCTCCTTACCCTGCTTGAGCGTGAGCAGGGTCACCGCAGACTTGGCCACCTTTCGACAGCCAACAAAATTCTCCTTGAATAGCTTCTTGAGCTGTTGGAAGGAGGTAATGGTCCCGACCGGCAGGGACTCGAACCAAGCCCGGGCGTTCTCCCAGAGAGTCGTAACGAACGCCAGACACTTCACTGTGTCTGAGGACTGGTGGAACACCAAGTGGGACTCGAAACTGTGCATATGGTCGACCGGGTCGGTGGTGCCGTCGTAGGAGGTGAACGACGGTAGTTGAAGCTTCGGCGGGATGGGAACTTCCATTATTTCCCTGGAGAAGGGAGCATGGAAATCTGGGTCGTCATCGATTAGGCCGTGATTCTTGACGGCCAAGAGGACGTCGTCCAAATATAGGACCTTGTCCTCTATTTCTTCAAAACTCTGGAGCCGGTGGTCCATCTCTGGATTGGAGTGGAGTGGACTGCGCACCCTTGGCGCGGGCACGCTATGGGACCACCGAGTCCTAGTCGTCGAGGCGCGAGATGCCTCTCGTACTGAACGGGGGTTCCCCCCAGCCCGAAGTCCCTCATCCTTGCGTCGTTCGGACATAACGCGCTGGGGGTTGGTCCGGATCTGCTGGCGCAGCTCGTCGAGGTCACCCGGGGTGACCTCCTGTCGCGGATGGGTGGAAGAGGCTTCTTGCGACTCCCGCTGGGAGCTGGGTCCCTGGTGAGACCTACGCCGTCGATTGCTAGTGTTTCGGAGACTTCCACAGGACGCCATAGCCTTTCGATTGGCGTTCTCACAGATGGCGCCAAGAAGTGTAGAGGCAGGAAAATAGTTCCTAAGCCACGTACCACCTTCTCTATTTATTTGTAGGGAAAGTCGTCTCGTGTCCGTGGAAGCCTGCAAATCACCAGAAAGCGGAAGAGGCGTCAGAAGGAGTCCCGAGTGTTACCCCAGGGGACAACCCTCCGATACTTAAATGTCTGTACTCCCTTTAGGGGAAAAGGGTGGATTATTAGTCTGGACGATTTAGAAGATATAATTGGAGGACATGTATGGTTATGTTCCATTTGAATAGTAGGTGGAATTTCGCATATCTTAACCAAGTCCCATGAGTGAGCTCACTGTGCAGTTGTCTTATCTGAAGATGCTTACTCGTCTTGTACTTTAGGTGCTTTAGCTGTTTGTGGTTTTTATAGCTGTTGTTTTGTCTTGTTGGAAAGTACTGCTCACCCTAGTGAATTTTATGGGCTGACCCTGATTGTAAAGGTATTAGTTTTGCAAGAGACTCTACATTCTTAGGCAATGCTGTATTATCCATTTTTATATTAAAAACATGGTTGAAGTAGTAATTAGATAAACAATATTCCGTTTTTGCATATCAAATAACATAAATGTAACGGCTTATAAAATGCAAAATCAAAATTATTGCACAAGAAGGCTGAACACAGTTAACACTTTAGAAAAGGAAATGCAGTGTGTGAATATACCTTGATTCACTATGTTGATGAAATGGTTCATCAAAATTTTTTGAAAACCCATGAGATCTACAATGCAACCCTGATCACAATTCAGGAAGAGGAAAAAAATTAGTCTAACTTTCATGTTTAATTTTATTAGAAATATGACTCACTCACTCTGTCATACTCTCTCCCCATCCCTGGCCTGCAACAGAGGGTTACAAAGCCCCATCCGGCCGCCATCCTCTCTGTCACACAGTGGCCCCCTGTTGCCCGGTGAGGGAGTAGAGGGCGAGAGGGGGGATTGGGGGCGGAAGCACGTCACTGGCAGGCGGCGGAGAGAGAGAGAGAGCATCCCTGTGGACGACTGCGACAGCCAGTAGAAGAGGCCAGCGGATGACGACGGCGGCAGATGAAGGCCGGGGGAGCCGGAGAAGAGGCGGAAGATGGGAGGAACCCTAGAGGGTGGTTGCGAGAGAGGCCATCGGGTTGTGGGCGGGGCGGAGGGCGCTCAATGCGCGCGCGCGTGCAACACACACACACACACACACACACACACACACACACACACAGAGAGAGAGAGAGAGGCCACCTCGCCGGTGCTTGCTGAGCCTCGCCGAGGTCGCCGGCTTCACGGTCGCCGGGAGGAAGGTTGCCGAGGTAGCCGGCTTCACGATCGTCGGAAGCAAGGTTGCCGAGGTCGCCATCGTGGCCATTGCCGGGCAAGATTTGCGAGGCCGCCGCAGTTAACGGGTGCCGAGGTCGCCGGGAGTGGGGAAGTAGGGGCCAAGGTTGGGAGGGGGATGGGAATCGGCGGAGCGGAGAGGGCAAATGCGGACCCGGGTGGGGTGACTCAGTGTAGACCTTCCACAAGTCGGAAGGGCTCCAGAAAATCACAAAACGGCCACGAAACGGGTGATTTCATCCAAATGCCCTAAAATAACCCCCATGCGTATCTGGCCTCATACCGGCCCCAAATTACACATAAACACAGCCAAACTTATAGGAATCGAATCTTGACATCCCATGGAGCTGAAATCTACCAATTAACATGAGAAACAATGCCTAAAACGGTGGATTCGTCGCACACACCAAAACATGCATTTAATTCCCCAAAAATGAAAACCCACTCAAACTCGCGCTAATCGACATGAAATCACGAGAGAATGTAGAAATGAGGTAGAGCATCCATCCCCCTACCTCCACCGATGATCTCACATGTCGAAAATGCCAAATCCATGCCGAAGGCATCACATGAACCCACATCAGCTTTGAATCCACGAATGGGATCGCGCCAACGCCATGCCCCATCCTCGCATCGTCGTGCTCCACATCACCTCCACGCCATCTCCACGTCATCCTCAAGCTTCTTCCGTCAGCCGTCGAAGCAGATGGGGAGAAAGGAGAGAGAACATAGGGAGAGAGAGTGAGCACGATGGGGAGAGAGAGGGGTGAGGTGAGGTTAAAAAAAAGAAAAGAAAGAAATTACAAATATTTTTGAAATCTAATTTTTGACTTAAAATTTCAAAAAATCAAAAAATATAGAAAAATTACCTTCACGATCCTCGGAGAGAGTAGAAGGCGCCTATAGCGTCTTGGAGTCTGAAATCTCAACGGTTCACCCTTCACGGGATTCCAAAGATAACACAGTCTGAAAACCCGATTAAAAGGCCAAACTCCACTCAGGACCCGTAAAAGTGCTCCGAAAGTTCTCAGATTCCGATCCAAAGGATCCAGTGTGTTATAGTCTAGGCATGCTTGACACCTGTTAGCTAGATCTAGAAGGAACCGATGAGGGATTTACCTACCCTTGGATCTTCTTTTGGGAACTACCCTTGACGCATCATTCCTAACCTGACTGACTCATCCTACGGAAGAAGAAGATCCTGAAGAATATACAGGAAAAGACCCCCCAGAGGAGGGGTAAAGAAGGTCACTCAGAGGACCTTGGATTCAAAGCACACTCGTGGGAGATGTAGGAGGTCTTCTCAAAAGAGATGGAGTGTTGAGGAGTTTGAAAAATGGCTTTTTTTTCATTTTCACTTTCAATGACAAAATAATTAAAAGCAATTGGAGAACGAGAAAAGGGGATTATAGCTAAGGAGTTGTGTAGCTCATAGAGTAAATCATGATTGAAAATTTTATGTGAGTTGAAAAACCCGCGTAGGAATGTGAGTAAAGAATAGAAGGAAGAACCTCAAGAGGTGACTCAAGAAGCAAGCCGAACAAGCGGCTGCCTTGCAGTCCCCAGCAGAGCTGATGCCTCTCCAGAGGTTACAATGCCTTATCGACAACCTGGAGGAATACTTTCCTCTCCACCCTACCGGGCCCATCTCACTCGATAGCTACATCCTGTGGGAAGACATGCAGAAACAAGCTCGCCTCAGAGACTGGGTCCAAGAAATGATCCAGAATGTCAAAGAAGGCAAAACTCTCTGTGTCCCAGAAGAGCTCTCCTTGTTCAATAAGGACAAGGACATCACGGTGGAACAGTTGGAACAGATGCTTCGCAGCTGCACCTGCAACATGGTGGCTATTCCACCCCCAGATAACATCAACACCTCCCGGCGAGGCGAGCCGGTAGCATCTAGAACCAGACAAAGGGCTGCGGCTCCACTCAGACTACAACCAGCTTCAGAACACACCGACCGTGGCCGAGGCCATGGTCATGGACGTGGTAGAGGTCGTGAAAGAATCCCTGAGCCGTCTCTTCGCCCGTCTCCCTTTGACCCCGAATGGGTCATCCTCCTCCAAGGGGAACAGCTTGCCTCGATCCCACTAGTGGAGATCCGGGGGCAACCCAGCATCTCGACCCAGTTGGCACCGAGGAGATCGCCGCCAACATTCCAGTCCCAGCTCCATTTCTGACCTGTTCTACAGAATCAGTAGGGCCGTCCGACAAGGACGGACCAGCCCTCCAGCCACCCTCGGAAGAGCCATCATTGGCCTCCCTCTTCCAAGAGTCTGCGGTTGGCCATAGCCAGCCCGACCCCAGCAACAAGGGCAAGGCAGTGCAACTCCCTGATGAGGAGCGGAGCGGCAGCTCACCATGGATCCAGCCCGACATACTGCCGTCACTGGAGGATGCTCAAGCTCGAGCTGACCGAAAGGTCCTCCACCATATGAAGTGTTTCCCTACCAGCATCACAATCTGGGAAGCCATAGCTTGGAGTAAAGATTTAAGGGAAACTCTTATCAAGGTACTTCAAGAGCCGGAAGTCTATGAAACACACGCGACGAAAATAAAAGTCGCCACGTATGAGGCTTTCACGATCGTTGTCACCTTTATGGAAAAAGACTTTCTGCTCCCTCCTCCGTGTCACAATCGGCCCCTCTACATGAAGGGCAAAATCAATGGGCATGAAGTAATCTGGATCCTAGTGGATGCCAGTGCAACCGTCAATATCATGCCCCTCAGAACCTTCAAGCCCTTATATATGACTCCCTACTTCCAAAAGGTCCAGGCAGTCAAGATATCCGGTTTCAACCAGAATACCGAGGAAGTCATCGGCCGGGACCCGCTCCATCCAGGATGCCGGATGTGGCCAGGACCTCTTCCGCCACCGCCTCGGGGGACGCTTTCAATTCGTTTTGCAGCAGGGCGAAAAGAGGCTTTTTCAGGGAAAAAACAAAGAGCGCCGTCTCGGATGGCGAAAAGCCCTGAAGCGCGCGCGAGCTGGAAATCGACCCGATCATCTCCTTGAGATTATCGAAGACCGGGCTCTGAAAATCGGCGCCGTCGCTTTTTTGCAGGGCATCCGTGAAGACATTCAGGAATTCGGCACACTGGGACGATACATAAAATGGTGATATGTAGAAGGTTAGATTAGGTCCGACTGGAAGCTATTGCCATGCGTGATGGTGATCTCCAGATCTAAGTTCTCCACCTCGTACCGAGAGTCGATCCACTTAAATAAATGCTACCACTTGCTTGATCGCACACTATATTCCATTTCAATAAACATGTTTCGATTTATCATTCTCTATCAAATTGTCTGGCCCTACGACCCCTCTATTTTTGGTGATTAATCAAGAATTTTTTCTCTTCTGGAGAGACATAATTAACGCCGTAACCTTTATGGTATGACAGATTTTGAGCCTCGACATGATCACTCACTTTCATCTGGTTAGTCAGACGGTGCACATAATAACTCCGTCACTCAGTGACTGGCACACCTATGTAATAAATAAATAAATTAAAAATATATAATAAATCTTAATAAATAAATAAATGTTAAAAAATTCATTCTCACATAGCTCTGTTGGCATAAATTAATGAAGAGGGTAAGGAGCAGCCGCTCTACTATCGCAGTCGAAAACTGATCGGTGCTGAGTACCACTACTCCCCTATGGAGAAAGCTTGCCTAGCGCTGGTGTTTGTCGTCAAAAAGTTGCGACACTACCTCCTGTCTCATCGGGTGGAGCTCATATCCAATCACGACCCACTCAAATATCTCCTCAAGTAGCCCGTTCTCTTAGGTCGGCTGGGAAAATGGGCTCTCTTGTTGATGGAGTATGATATCACCTATGTCCCCAGGAAGAAAAATTAAGGGACAAGGTATGGTTGAATTCTTAGTAGCCCATCTGGTACCAGACAACTCGCCTCTCAATACAGAGCTCCTCGACGAGGAGTACCTCACCTCTCAGACACCAGCGCCGGTTGGACAGACCGGAGATGTCTTGCATTACCAGCAGTAAGACACCCTCACAGCCAATGTACCTTGCTGGGAGCTCTACTTTGATGGCGCTTCCCAGGGGATTACCCGAAATAATCAGAGTCCGACCATCACAGAAGGTGTCGGCATCATTTTCCTAATCCCTCAGGGTAGAGTTTTGTACAACTCTTGTGCACTCATGAAATCTCTGACCAACAATGAAGCTAAGTATGAAGCTCTAATCATTGGGCTTCAGATGGCTCTCGACATAGGCATCAAGTGGCTCAAAGTCTACAGAGATTCTTAGTTGATAGTCTGGCAAGTCCTCAACATCTACGACGTGCGGAAGCATGAGTTAGTCCATACCACGCTGCTATCACCAGACTCATCCAGAAGTTCTACTTCTTTGAAATAGATCATGTTCCCAGAAGTAGCAACGCTTAGGCAGACGCCCTAACCAAATTGGCTACAGCCTTTAAACTTCCACCTGAGGGTGAAGTCAGCATCACTGTCAAGCACTGAAGACTAATGCCGAGTACACTAGAGGGTGAGTCCGGTCTTATCATCTACAAGGTCCATAACCTCGACCAGAACAGTTCTCCAGAAGAAGGAGATTGGCGTGAGCCAATCATCAAATTCAAGTGAGGTTGGCTCCCTCCTAACCGAGCTCAAAATGTCTAGTTACTCCATCGGGCAACGTCATATAAGTTAATCGGTGACTCCCTACATATACTTGTTCACGAAAAAGATAAGTCGGTCCTCTTGAGATGCGTCTCCCTAGCTGAGGCTCGGGCCATCATGCATGAGGTTCACTTAGGATTGTGTGGTGCTCACCAGGTTGGAAACAGAATGTAGAATAACATCAACCTCTAAGGTTTCTATTGGCCAACCATGTATGCAGATTGCACCTAGTATGCCCATATGTGCCATCAATGTCAAGCCTTTGGCTCGGTGCCCAGAAGCCCTCCCAATCTATTGCATCCAACGGCCCCCACGTGACCATTCACAGAATGGGGAATGGACATAGAGGGACCTTGACCCTTCCCGCCATCTTCCAGAGGTCATAAATATATTCTAGTCGCTACTGACTACTTCTCTCAATGGGCTGAGGTTATTCCCCTGTGAGAGGTCAACAGAGAAGTAGTACCCAGATTTGTCCGGCACAACATCATCTACCGATTCGGTACTCCTAGCCGTATAGTGCCTGAGAATGGCATGTCATTCAAGAATAGAGCCATGTATCAACTGGCGGCCAAATTCTGCATCGATTGGAGAATCTATTCAATCTACAGCCCTCAAGCTAACGAGCTGGCGGAGGCCTTCAACAAAACTATCTGCAAGCTTCTGGCTAAGATAGTTAACCTCCAAAAGTGTGACTGGGTTGAAAAGGTGTTCGAGGCACTATGGGCCGATCGAACAATTTACAAAACCCTGAAGGAGTGTTGTTGACATCTAAACTATTACTATACGGCAAGCACGTTGTAAGAGCTAGGGATTTCCAGCCAAGCAAGAAGAAGCCAAAGAAAGTTCAAGAAAGGGTCCTCCAGGACTGCTGAAGCCTTAGGTCACCTGACAAGAACATCAGGGACACCACGACTCATCATCTTGGGACATTTGGAGGAAGTCTACAACAAACCGACAATGTCGTATGCCCTGCCAAAATCAACAAACCTAACAAACCGGCATCGACTCGGTCATGCCGAACAAACCCCATACCTCGTCTGATCAGGATAAAAATATACCTGGTGATCCGCCACCTGATAAGAAACCCTCCCGAGGTGTAGAAATGTCCCTAGTTCCTTACAACAAGGTGCCGAAGGCCAAGTCAGCGAAAAATTCTAGTGACCCGACTCGGGTACACCTCTTATCGGAAAGGTCCGTAAGTGGCCGAAAAGCTACCCAATCAGGGTGAAAATACCTCGAGTGATGACCCACTCGATGAAGATGCCTCGCATATGCGCAAACCAGGCTTGATAGCACCAATCATAGTGCCGAAGGCTGAATCGGGGTAAAACTCAAGTAATCCAACACGAGTTTGACACGTGTCAAAAATCACCCGGAATCACGAATCGGGACTCGAAAATGAGGAAATTTACATTCCGAGGCTACCGCATCAAATCTCAAGTTGCACTAGAGGTCAGACTTCCACCAGAGTCGGTTTCGAGGCAACAAGGTAAAATTACAAAAAAAAATACCCTCAAGATGGGTCGGTGCCCCCTTCTCTGAGTCGACGCCCCTCCTCTCAACAACATGAGTCTGCGCCCCTCCTATAGTGACCCAGAATTTTTATAATTAATTGTTAGATTTATTTAGATATTTTTTAGAATTTATTAAGTAATTATAAGACTTAAAATAAATTAATAACTTAATATTGAGATTTATAAGGGCCAACTAGATTAATCAAATACCCTAGCCTTAATAAATAAAGTCTAAATGGATTAAAGACCAAACCCAATAAACCTGACCCATATTCTAGAAGGTTATTTAACTTATCTATGGATCAGAGGTTGCTGCCCCTATAGATGCTAGTCAGCCAATTCCAGAGTCTGACCTTGATTTACATATTGCTGTCTGGAAGGGAGTTCGCAGTGGTGTCTAGTACCCCATCTCAAAATCACTGAATTACTCCTACATCTCTCCTCATTATTGCACCTTCTTGTCTGCCTTGCCTTTTGTTTCTATACCTAACTCTTTTTTTGAGGCTATTAAGTATCCAAATTGGCACCAAGTAATGAAAGAGGTACTGAGATCACTAAGCAAGAATGGCACATGGGAGTTGATTGATTTACCCGAAGATAGGGTTCCAGTTAGATTTAAATGGGCCTACACTATCAAGTACAATGTAGAGGGAATGTTGCAGAGATACAAAGCAAGGTTGGTGGCAAAGGGGTTCACTCAGAACTATGGAATTGACTATCAGGAGACCTTTGCACCTGTGGCAAAGCTCAAGTTTTCAGAGTGATTCTATCCCTTGCGGTGCAAACTTTGTGGGCCTTGTGTCAGATGGATGTGAAGAATGCCTTCTTGAATGGTGACCTACAAGTAGAGATTTATATGCTGCCCTCTCCTGGTGTTGATACAAAAGGAAAGGTTTGCAGACTCAGGAAAGCCTTGTATGGATTGAAACAGTCACCCAAGGTTTGGTTTGATTTACTTTGTGTGGCTATGGTTTAGTTTGGATTCAAATAGTCAAATGTTGACCCCACATTATTTGTCAAATGGAAAAATGGTTATGTTATAATACTTCTTGTGTATGTTGATGATATGATCATCAATGGGGATGACGCAATGGAGATCCAGTGCTTGAAGGATAGAGTTGTTGCTGAATTTGAAGTTAAAGACTTGGGAGATATTAAAAAATATTTCTTGGGTATAAAGGTATCTAGGTCACATAAGGATATCTACATATGCCAGAAGACATTTATTTTACATTTGCTGACTGAAACAGGCAAATTGGGTGTAAACTTATAGCTACTTCGATTGAACTTAATCATGGCCTAATTGAGCAGGATAGTCATAGACTCTCTTCAGAAGATAGTGGTTTAGATTAATGACTGGTTGGTAAGCTTTTGTATCTCTCCTTGACCCGACCTGATTTGTCATCTGTTGTAGGCGTGGTGAGCCAATATATGTATGCTCCTTGAACACCCCATATGAAAGCTGTGGAGTGCATATTGAGATACTTGAAATTTTGCTCCGGAAAAGTCATTCTCTCCAAGAAGAATAATCATCTAGAAATTGAAGGATATTCTGATGCAGATTAGGCTAGTTTTAAAGATGGCAGAAGGTCAACAACTGGGTATTGTGCTCTGCTTGGTGGAAATCTAGTCACTCTGGCCAATCGAACCACTTAAATCTCTGTGCTCTCTCTCTCTCTCTCTCTCTCTCTCATATTCTCTTTCCTTCTATATATCTTCTTTTGTGCATCTTTGTTTCTACATGAGGGATCTGTCATCATTGTCTTCTAATGCGGGTTAAGACGGTGAGATTTTCGCTGCAAGGGGTACTCAACAGATTTTATCAGAGCGCCAAGTTTTGCACGAATCTAAAATATTGGCTCATAGATGAGTGGACCGATGAAGGATGAGTTCGACAAGTTCAATGGTAATGACAATTTCAGTGTATGCCAGAGGAGAGTGGTAGTTCTGCTGGTTTAATAGAGAGTCAGCAAGGCCTTAACATGAGAGAAGACTAAAAAAATGGACCAGGAGGATTGGGAGGAACTAGAGTAGATGGCCTTCAGTACAATCTTGATGTGTCTTGGAGACTCAATCTTGTATGATGTGATGACAGAGAAGACATAAAAGGGATTATGGAAAAAGCTAGAGATGCTATATATGGCCAAGAGTGTCACCACCCAGTTATTCCCGATGAAGGAGTTATACAGCCTTTGGATGGTTGAAGGGGGGATCTGATTCAACACATAAACAAGTTTAATAAGATCATTATTGATCTGTTACAACTTGAGGTCATGTTTGATGATGAGGATAAAGCCATTATGATGCTATGCTTTTTGCCAATTTCATTTGATAATCTGATCACGACACTCATGTATGATAAGGAGACTTTATAGTTTGAGGAGGTTACAATAGTCCTCAGGCCAAATGAGACAAGGAGGAGATGCAACATTAATGAACCTCTTTCTAAAGGTCTGGTGGTCATGGACAGAAGTTGTGGAAGATTCAAGGATAAAAATCGGGTACAGAATAGAGGAAGATCCAAATCTAATACTAAGAAGGCAGAGTGTTACCGATGTCATCAGAAGGGACACTACAAAAGGGATTGTCCACTGCTAAGACAGAAAGCAAAGGGAAAGAGAGTTGTTCAGGCTGATTCAACAAGTGTAGCAGTACACAGATCTGGTGATGCGGAAGTGCCAATAGATGATGTAGAACTGCTGGTAGTATCATCAGGTAATGATCCTTTTCATATTCTGGATATTTGCTCCATTATTATCCACATAGAGAGTGATTTGATATTTACAGATGGTATAAGGGTGGAGCAGCTGTACTTAGTGATAATCACCCCTGCAAGGTAGTTGGTATTGGGAACATCATAATCTACATCCATGATGGTGTCATTAGGACACTAGGAGATGTCGAGCATGTTCCATAACTGAAAAAGAATTTGATATCTCTAGGTTATTTAGAGAAGTCTGGACTTGGCTCACCCTCTCTCCTCCCTCATTTCTCAACTCTCTTTCTCTCTCTCATTCTCTCTTCTCTTTGGGTCTCTCGGTGTGGGCTGTACACCATTACGGAGCTGGCCGAGGCGGGACCGCGATGGAGTGATCGGGATACAAGATGGGGTGGTGGTTTGAGCGTGGCACGGGGCAATCCCACAACAGATTCAAAGCCGGCATAGTTCATGTTTGGCATTTTCAGTGGGGTTTAGTCACTTCGGTGCACGAAATCTTCGGTGGAGGTAGAGAGATGGATGCTCTACTCCTCTACTTCATTCCCTCACAGTTTCACGTTGAACAGTGCTAGAACGAGCGAGTTTGGGCTCGTTTAGGTAAAATCATAGGTTTTGGGAGTTCGTAGGGTTCATTGAAAAATGGCAATGATTTTTAGATCAACTGGTGTCAATCAACTCCCTGGAACATCAACGTCCTATTGCCACTGATTTCATCACGATTGGTGGTCATTTGGGGCCAACAAGAGCCCGGGAAGCCTGGAAATCCCATTTGGGTTGATTCAGATGAATCACCCATTTGTCGCCATTTAAGCGTCATTTTGATCCCTTCCGGGGTGTGGAAGGTCGGTATCGTCGATGTGCTTGTTTTCCCCTTCGTTTCGAGACGAATGGGGCATGGAAAGGCCATGATCGAGCTGATCCCACGTTTTCCCCACCGTGATGCCTACACGGTTTAACAGTAGCCGTGTAGGGCATTGCACAGTCGGGATGGTGACCGTTTAGTCTTGGGTCGGTGGGTGTCTGCGCAGTTGTGTGACAGACCACCCTGTGACTGGGACGGCTAGGGATGGACCGTGCAGTCCCCTTGAATGGCTGGAGGCTAGCCATTCTGTTTCCCCTTGTGCATTGAGCGGCCCATGGCTGGCCGTTTTGTTCCCTCTGGCCTTTTGGGTGGTCAGTCGATAGACCATTTCGTGGCCTGGGGCAGTTCGTGGAGCGGTTTATCCCTGACCGCTCTGTGCTTTGGGCGGTCTTGCTCGGACTGTTCTGACTGTTTGACCGGGGTTACTATTTTAGGTCGGTTTGATGGAGCGGCCTAGAACAGAGCATTCTGTTTCCTCGGACGGCCTCTAAGAGACCATTCAGTCCCATTGAGCGGCCCTTGGGTGACCGCGCTAGGGGGTGAGTCCATGGTGTTATTGGTTAACCTTGGTGGTTTAACCCTTGGTCTGTCTGTCCGTGTAGTAGCTCCTTCTTGGGCCACTACAGTCCGTTTGTCTTAGGTCCGTGTCTTAGGGTGACATGTGTGGTGGTTCTTATCTTGACTGCCGAGTCCATGTTGCGAATTATTATTGGACCGCTGCCATTCACCTTGGAGCTGCAAAGATGTACCAAGACCTTAAAAGACATTATTGGTGGCCCAATATGAAAAGAGAAGTAGTGGACTATGTGTCACGATGCCTCACTTGTCAACAAGTTAAGACAGAACATTAAAAGTCCACTGGGAAGTTACATCCCTTATCTATTCCTGAGTGAAAACAGGAGAGCGTAGGGATGGATTTTGTCATGGGTCTACCTAAGTCAAGAGGAGGACATGATGGTATTTGGGTGATCATTGATTGTTTGACCAAGTCGGCTCATTTTCTACCTATTAAGAGTCGGTAGTCCGTAGATGTCCTGGCTACCTTATATGTAAAGGAAATAGTGAAGTTACATGGAGTCCTTGTTACCATCATATCCGACCGAGACCCACAATTTACGTCTCAATTTTGGAAGGATCTGTAACATTCGTTAGGGACCCAGTTGAATTTCAGTACTGCATTCCACCCTCAAATTGATGGTCAAACTGAAAGAACCAATCGGGTGGTGGAAGATATGCTCCGAGCATATGTACTTGATTTTGGAGGAAGCTGACATGATCACTTGCCTCTAGTAGAATTTTCTTACAATAATAGCTACCAAGCTAGCACTAAAATGACACCATTGGAAACTTTATATGATAGAAATTACCGCTCGCCTGTATGCTGGAGCGAGATTGGGGAAAAGTAGTTTCTAGGCTCAGAACTCATTTGGGATACTACTGAAAAGATCAAGCTGATTCAAGAAAGACTCAAGATGGCTCAAGATAGGCAAAAGTCTTATGCTGACAATCGAAGACGTGACCTAAAATTCCAGATAGGAGACCATGTATTTCTCAAGGTTTCTCCAGGTCATAGTATCTGAAGATTCGATATAAAAGTCAAATTAATTCCAAGATATATAGGCCCTTTTAAAATTCTTGAAAGGGTTCGTAAGGTTGCTTATCAACTAGCCTTACCTCCTCAATTGGTATCAATTCATAATGTCTTTCACGTCTCAATGCTAGAGAGGTATGTCCCCGATCCATTCCATGCCATCACTTATGATAACCTGGAGATAAAAGGATATTTGACGTACGAGCAAAAGTCATTCAAGATAATTGAGTGAGAAGTGCGTCAACTCCGTAACAAAAGTATTCCCATGGTCAAAGTCCAATGGAGCAAATTTTAGCTACACGAGGCGACATGGGTAATAGAAGATGCTATGCGCAAGATATTTCCAGAGACATTTAAATGTAAGTAAACTCTCCATAAAGCCCATATATTGAAGTTGCGGATCAAATTCACTTAAGTGGGGGAGGGTGTAGCAATCCTAAATTTTTATGAAATTTTTTGTTCAGGAGATTTGTTTCTGCTTTGTCAGATAACGTAATCTGCTGTTGATGTGGTTTTGATATATAATTTTTAAAGGGCGATTCATTCACCCCCCCTCTGAATTCGTAGCACCGATCCCAACAATGGAACCACTCGGTGAGGCTGCGCGACTTGCATGGTGGAGTGATCCCCTCGTCTCTCCCTTGGGGAGGCGAGCACTCTCCTATGCGCCCTCGCAAACTCGACCGAAGTGCCCCTAGACCAAACCGCCAGCGCAAGCTCGCATTTCGCCAAGGAGCAAAAGAAAAGAAGGAAGATAAGAAGAAATAAGAAAAGATTCATGGGCCAGCATGCAAAAGTATGTGCGTAAATGGTATTCTATTTCAAAAGGGGAGGGCTACATATGCTTTGGGACATACCCCTGCTTTACACGTTAATGAAAAAAGGGGGAGGATGCTTAATCTATTCCTCGAAAGATTTCCACAAGAGAAAGAATCTCGACGCAAGGGAATTATGCCATGTCGCGCAGTCGGTTCCTCTGTTCTTCGAGGCACTCAAGCTCAGACGTCACAGACGCCGTCTCGACTCTGGCAACGGCAAGCTCCTCGATCTCTCTGACCACAGTCGCCTCGGCTTCAACCAGCTCGACCTCAGCTGCAGTGAGACAATCCCTCAGCTTTTCTATTCTGCTTGTGAGGGCGCTGACACGACGGTGGCTTTCATCCAAGGCCTTTTCATACTGCTCTTCGTTGCCTTTTCGCACCTCTAGGGCCTCCAGGTACTCGTCTTCCTGAGCACCGATGGTGGCAAACTCGCTAGGAGCTCGGGCCTCAAGGAACTCATGGCGGTTGACGTATTTCAGCAACAGTAAGACTCGTCGTGACCATTCTTCTAGAGGGCAGCCCAACATCTACAGTTCCCCAGTTAGCTGCGCCACCACGGTGTGCACCCCCCGATAGGTGAGGGAGGGATCAGCGAAGATCATTGACTGCAATGCCAGCAGCATCTGTCAGACCGGTGCGTCCGAGGTGGCGTGGCCAATGTAGGGCATGGCCGGAGGGTCAAACTCAACCAGGCTATCCACAGCTGCCCACGAACCCATGTCCACCGCGCTCGAGGAGGACGGAAGAGTGGAGGCCAGGTCGCTCGAGCGTCCGACGTCGACGAATGACTCCCAGCCGCCCATCGCCAGAGGAGCTGACAGAGTTGTGACCGAATCACCCGACTCTGTCGTCGTGAGGGGCTGCTCCACCTTGCTCTCGGTCAGAGGAAGGGCGTGAAGCAGAGCTAAATCAGACTTTATTGCTGAGGGACCTACGCCCCTTTCCATATGTGCTCCCTCCGCCCGTGAAAGTGTTACTTTAGGCACACTTCTCGAATATGCTATGACAAGTCATCTATCACTTGGATTGCTTCAGGGGTATCATTGGCTTGCTTGGACCAGCCGAAGTCATCTTCTGGTGAGGCTTGAGGGGCCATGTCTCCCTTTTAGAAGACAATGGGCTTATCCCTATTAGCCTTCTTCTTGCTCCTGAGTTGTCATTTGTAGGTAACGATGAACATTATGAGCGGCTCAACCTTGTGCCCTTTTGATGGACCTGGGAGCTGATGCAATCTAGCGGCAAGAATATGCTCTTGTAGATGGCTCTGCTAATAAGATTAGCCTCGAAGTCAATTTTACACCTCTCGGGGTGATCTAGAGTTGACTTGGAGCCAAGGCTTAGTCGATGGAGCTTGGCCTTTTTTTAGTCAACGGAGAAGAGATCATCCTCATTTTCCTTTGAGAGCCAGCCATTGCTTTTGCTTTTGATTACGGGGTATGCATTGAGTCCCCTGAAGTAAAGTGCAGTATCGGCAAGATTGCATTCCACTAGGGTGAATAGGGACAGGTCTACAATGATCGTATGTTATTCTCCATCCTTGGCATATTTGATGCACTGGTGGAGAGTTGACGGGACGAACCGATTTTCATCAAACCAGGGCCTACCCAATAGTACCTTGTCAGATGTGTTACAATCGATGATGTAGAATGTCACCTTAGAGGTGAAATCATCGAGCATCAGATCTACATCTACTCGACCGAGGACATCCTCGGTGTCTTGGTTGATGCCGGATATCTTGACCACTTGAACCTTCTATAGGTATGGGGTCGGATATAGTGTTTTAAATATTTTTAGTGGCATGATGTTGACAGCAGCACCGACGTCCATCAGGATCTGGGTCACCTCGTGCCCATTGATCTTCCCCCTCATATAGAGAGGGTGATTATGACATAGAGGATAGAGTAACTTGTCCTTTTCCGTGAAGGAAATAGTGGCCGCAAAGGCTTCATATGTTGACGCCTTTATGTCCGCAGCATGTGTTTCATAGACTTCTGACTCTTGGAGTATTTTAACAAGAGTTTCTCTCAACTCCTTACTCCAAGCAATGGCTTCCCAGATTGTAATATTGGGGGGAAACAACTTCATGAAGGACCTTTCGGTCGGCTAGAGCATGAGCGTTCTCTAATGAAGGTAGTATATCTGATTGAGCCTTGCGCAAACTATCGCGCTATTCCTCATCGAGGGGTTGCACCGTTGTACCTTTGTCATCAGGATGGGACTGACTCTGATCCCCGATCGGTTCCTGGAACAAAGGTGCCAAGGATGGCTCTTGTCACCCCCCGAGCGCGTAAGATTACCCGGGCTAGTGATTGTCTTGTTGTTCTATGTTGGTGTCTCAGTTACCACCAGAAGGCGTGTATGGAGACACGTGAGGCTGCGGTATAAGTCATCAGAGGACGCTTCCGGTCTTGTGGTCAGTGGGTTAGTACTCCCGTCACCTGAGAGGGCTCAGCGTGGCCGTCTCCTCAGTGTGGTTTACCCTACTGGTGGTTTGGTCTGTTCCGTTCTGTGTTAGGAGTGGTTCTTCCGCTAGTCTTAGCTCGGGATCGAGAGATTCTCCCGAGGGTGTTGGTTCCGTGTGTGGCCGTGTGGCCTTGTCTGTGGTTCTGTCGGCTAGGACGGACTGTCCGACTATGGTTGTCGTGGTCATTTTGGGGGCGTGTGTGCGTGTATTTCCCGAGTTGGCCGTCTTTAGTCTGATCATCGTACTTGTGTTGTGCCGGTGTTAACGTGTTGTGGCTGCTGCTGTAGTGCTTTACTGTTGCTCCTACGCCCTTACTCTTTTGCTTCTGTAGCTACTGTTCTTATTGCTTTCCTTACTACTGTTACTTCTGTTGCCGCACTTCTGTTACTGCTTCCGTTGTAGTGGGGTTCCGTAGGACCCTTACTAAGCCTATGAGATGAGGCTCACCCCCTACTTTTCAAGTGCGGCGTTCTCCTCGAAGTGGAGCATGCTAGTCGGAGGTTCTTTAGTTGCCAGCTCGCCAGGTCGAGTGGTCACTCAGCGTTGGGTAGTTCTTTTCCCTGTTAACTGTACTTGTGGACTGGACTCTGTAGTTATTTAATTGTTATAAAATATTAAGTTTATTCCTGTCATAACTGTAGTTAATTATGTAGATTTACTTTACTGCTCTTGTTCAGAATTTCAATGCATAACCACACCAACCCTTTAACCCTTCCGGGCCTTCCGGCCCGTGGGTGGCGGTTTAGGATCCGAATGGTATCGGGTCGTTCCCGGTATCCGGATCTTGGGTCGTTACAGATTAGTTTGTGCCTAAGAGGAAACCTATCTTTAACTCGATCTAAGGGAAGAGGATGATGAACATCGCTCTCCCACGGTCACCCCAAAATCATCGCCTTCTCCTCCCAAACCCGGTCCTATCCTCCACCTCCACGCCTCAACAGGAACTAGGGATCGTCCAGGGATCAATTGGGTCCATTATTAGGGGTTTGATCTCTCACATCCTATCTAATCAAGGGATAGAAATCCTACTCTAAAGAACTCGACCTTACCCATTCTAGCGCCACCAAGGGCTTTCCCAAACCCTAATTAGGTAAGGAATTGGAGGGATAAGCTTCTTCTCTAAGTGGGCTAAGATTTCCCCAACATTTTAGACCCAATAAGCTAGGTTTCGGCGACCGTCCCCGGCGCCGGAGACGAAGGGAAAGAGGAGAAGAAGGAGAGGGAAAGAGGAAGGGGGAGAAAAGAAGGCCCTAGGCAGCCAGGGTACTAGCCACCCAGGACCTCAAGGCGGCTAGACACTTGGCCAGTTCCCAAGGCAGCCACAACCTTGGCCACCTAATTCCCTTGAAATGGCCATCGACCTGGGTGCCCACTAATAACTGCAGTCAACTCCACGATTCCGTCCACTCTGGGCATATACTCCATAACTGTTCCCACTCGAGGGGTCGAGGTACACGTAGTCTCACACGTCCTTATCCCTAGATGAATCAATCTTCAAAGGTTTTGGATGGAAAGCCTCCACATACAAAAACCCTATTCCGAACAATCGAGAGGGGGGATTGGACATTTTTGGGAGGAGGAGAGATGGGCAGTTGAGTGAGCACAGAGAGAGCTGTGAGGAGGAGAGCCCTCTTCCCGACCGTCCCCTAGAAGCAGAACCCGAAGTCGAAGAGCTCCGTCGCGGGAGAGTCCCAAATTGGAGGTGGCCATCGACATGGCCGCCCACCACCTCTGAGCGGCCACATGCTTGGCCGCCTCCTATTGTTTAATAGACAAACACAATCTTTCTTCCTTGTTCTCCAGTTTGTTACTTTTTTAGTTCATTTTACTATATTTCATGCATACTAGACTTGCCTAAATCCTTATTTCAAAGAGGTTTTCAATCCAAAACATAGGGAAGGCGGATGGTCGAAAGTTTTGGCCATCTCCCTTCCCAACCCCCTTCCCTGTATGATCACCCCCAATTGCATGTTTCTTCCTTTGGTTTGAGCATATACTATACTATCATAGTCTAATAGGTTTATTCTCTCTATTTGCTGGTTAATTTGTAAGAACTTCATTATCGACTCACAGAGCTTCCCGTACTTGGTCGATCAAGAGCAAGGATAGGATGAACCCATATTCTCTCATTTCAAAGGCATTGCGATCATCCTATCCCTGTGAGGCTTAGGTATAAGTCTTTGACGATCACCTCATTTCTATCTTTCTAACCCATGCACTATAGGCTGTAGCAGCGGTTCAGAGAGAGGCCGGCACCCATGCACGCGCCTTCTCTTTCGGTGCCTACAATTGTCACTAATGTGAATTTTATAGCGACCAATTTTCTGTCACTATTTACATATATGATGGCCCGAGATGTAGATTAGTGATCACACATAGTAACCAACCATAAAATGGTCACTATTAGTACCCTTTAGTGACTATTATTGTGTGAGTGGCTATAGGTCAAATCTTTAGCAACTAGTGAACTATTTTGGTCACAAAAATAACTTTTCTACGACCCAATCTGATTCTATTTCTATTTGTTCCGTTTGACTAAAGGAAGGATCCAAAAGAATCGATCTTTCTTTTAGTTGCTGAATCTCTTTTTGATCGATCAATTTGTGATATTCTGAATCCTCATTTCTAATTCTAATGGAATCAAAACAATCTCTAGATTGATCAGAAGATCCTTTCAATTGGCTAGAATCTGTTACTTGAACGAAAATACTCAGAGAGAGCTTCGCAGGGGGTGACTTCCGCAGAGGCAGTCTCTGCTAGGGTTTCGTTCCTCCCCTGCGCGGGGGGGGGGTTCTTCCTCTGGTCGTGCGGGTATGGGGCCAACTGTAGGGTCCTCCTCGATAGAGGGAGCACCGGGGCCTTCTCGGTCGCTTTCCTTTACTCAGGCTCTAGCTTCGTCCCTGCGTCCCCGGCCTGTTTCTCTCGCCCCTCGAGATCTGACTTTCACTGACGGCGGCGAAGCTGCTGTGTTTTTCTCACCGGAGGAAGTGCAGCGCTCGGTCGAACCTCTTCGGTTCGCCATTATCGCAAAATGCTCGTATGGTCGCCCATCCATTCCTGACATTAAGACTTGTTTGTCACATCGTCTCTCCTTGAAGAAGAATTTTATCTTGAGCACTTTGAATCCTAGACATCTGCTTTTAAGGTTTGAGGAGGAGGAGGACTTTGTCCAAGTTCTTGTTAGAAAGAGCCTCTATATCAAGGGTTTTCTCTTCAGGTTTTTCCACTGGTCTCCTACTTTCGACTTCAATGCAGACCCTACGATGCTTCCTACATGGGTTGGTTTCCCTGACCTGCCAATGAACTTCTATAATGCTGACTACTTGAAATCTATTCCCGGCAACCTTGGCCAGGTCCTTCGGATACATGATGCTATGCTAGCCTGGACTCGCATGGCTGAAGCTCTGGTCTGTGTTGATTTGGATGTTGTGAAGCAACTCTCTAGGAGGATTTGGATTGGTTGTGGCGATGGGGATGGCTTCTGGCAGCCCGTCAAATATTATAGGGTTTCTACTGTGTGTTCATTTTGCAAGTGCATTGGACACGTTATCGGTGATTGTAAACGGCGGGGGAAGGCTATACCTTCTGATGATAAGGTCGTAAAGGGTCCTGCCTCCAAGGCTTTAGTCCAGGGAGATCCTGTTGTTGTTGCTAATGCTTAGCGGGTGGTGTCTATAGGAAAAAATAAGGCAGCAACATGTCTCACTGGGAATACTGCTAATAACACCTCCTCGCATGAGGAGGGAACTACTGCTGAGGTTGTGCAATTGAATCCTGGCACTGAGGTGAGGCAAGCCTTGTCTCTCACGTCGGGACCTGTAGGTTTTGAGGAAGGTCACTTAAGTCACGGCGTGACTGCTAAGGAGTTGATGGGCTTAGTAGTTAACGTCAGCAGTGAAGCGTTGCAAGGAGATGTTCATGCACAAAAGATTGATGTCGTCGCCCCTTGTGCAGTGGTCTGTGCGCATGGGTCTAAGGAGCCGACTCTAGAGGATGCAGCTGCGCCATCGACCACAGTGGTGGAGATGAATGGAGATAAATAGGCGACGCCGTCCAGGCCGGATAACATCCTTTCACAAAATAGGGAAAGTGGTTCCAACAAAGTTTCCTTCTCAACTACATCTCGGGCATTGGCGGGGAATATCTTCATGGAAGGAGGTGGATCGAAGCCAGTGGTTGGGGTTCAAACGAGATCGCAAGCGAAGCAGCCAAGGGAGGGTTTGGGATATGTTTCATCATGACATGCTCAGCTTTGTTCTGGAATATAAGAGGCATTGCTAATTTGGCCTCTAAACGATCCATAAAGCGTTTGTACAGAAGGCATGAAATCCAATTCCTTGCTATTATGGAATCTAAGGTGTAGTTGAGTAAGGCCACTCACATGGGTCATTTTATAAAGATGGACTACTTCCTCCCAAATTTGGAGGAAGATTCAAAATTTTGGGTTTTTTGGAATCTCCCTTTCTCTTTCCAACTAACCTCTAAGTCCTCACAGCATATCATGGGTTTGGTGAAAAGAGGGGACATGCCCGTCTGCATGGTGTCTACTATTTATGCTGCATGTGATATTGCAGCTCGAAGGAACCTTCTTGAAGATCTCTTAATTGAAGCAAATTCTATCAGTCTTCCTTGGCTTATAGGTGAGGATTTTAATTGCATCGCTGATCCGTCTGAAAAATGGGGTGGTTTGGCGCATAATGTTCACTCGATGCTAGACTTCAATGCCTTTATCTCTGCGGCTAGTTTGCTAGATGCTGGTTTAAGGGGGACCTGTTTCACTTGGTCCAACAACCATGTGGGAGATGCTTCCATTAAAGCTCGGCTAGACCGCATCCTTATGAACATCCAATGTCAGGCTTCTTTCCCTGGTCTTTCTGTCGAACACCTACCTCGGGGCCCCTCCGACCACTCACCACTTCTTCTTCGCCTGAATGGTGTCGACCTCCACCCTCCTCGCTTCATTTTCCAGAGAATGTGGTTGGACCATGACTAGTTCCAGCTGTGTGTTAAGCAAGCTTGGAGGAGGGAGGATTGCATGTGCCCCAACCCTATTGTTAATTTGTAGCTCAAGCTAAAAGCGACTAAGCAGGCACTTCGTTCTTGGAATTAACTGGTCTTTGGGCGCCTGGAGGATAATCTACGACTCGTGGAAGATAGTGTGTCCTCTCTTCAGAAGGTGTTTGACGAGAACCCTTCGGAGTCTAATCATGCTACTCTGCATATGTCTAACGCGGAGCTGCGGCGGGCTCTACATCGCCTGGAGGTTTTTTGGTCCCAAAAGCTCGGGTTGCGTGGATGGAAGAAGGGGATAAAAATACTACTTTCTACCATGTTGTAGTACAAGGCAAGAGACACAAGAGCTACATCTCTAAGCTCAAAGTGGGTGACGACTGGAGTGAGAACTAGGATACCTTGTGGGAGGAGGCTGTGCGTTTCTTTTCCCATCTCCTCTCCTCTGAGGCTCATAGTCTGAATGATTCTTTATTGCAGGTCATCCCGTCCCTCATTTCTATTCAGCAGAATGATGCTATTATTGTTGTTCCTACTGCCACTAAAATCAAAGAAGAGGTGTGGAGCTTGAACGGAGACAGTGCGCAGGGGCCGGATGGCTTCACGGGGTACTACTTCACTTCTTGTTGGGAGATTATTTGTAAAGGCGTAGAGGAGGCTGTCAAGGGTTTCTTTCAAGGCCATCCACTTCCAAAGGGGGTCACTTCGAGCCTCGTTGCTTTGATTCCTAAAGTGCACAATCCCTCCAACTTTGGAGAATTCAGGCCTATAAGCTTATGTAATTTCAGTTATAAAATTATTTCATAGATTTTCTACGCTAGATTAACCACTATCTTTCACTATATCATTTCTGAAGAGCAAGGTGCTTTCGTCAAAGGCAGAGTGATCCTCAACAATATTTCTATGGCTCGGCAGCTGATCTCTGATCTAGGCCATAAGGTGCGAGGGCACACTGTTGTGTTCAAACTAGATATGATGAAGGCTTATGGCAGGGTGGAATGGGATTTCTTACAGGCTGTTCTCCAGAGGTTCAGCTTCTGCAATCAGTTTGTTACTTATGTCTCCAAGCTCATTTCCAATTGCTGGTTCTCCATCCTCTTCAATGGCTCACCTGTTGGTTATTTTCGTTCTTTCTGAATTTGAATCTCATGGCTGTCTTCACTGTTAAAATTGGTGGAATACGACCCTTCCCCCTAAAAATTGCATGTCCAGACTGATGTATTGGTGCAGGTGGTTTATGGAGGGATGAAAATACAAAACTTTTAATGAAATGAAAAAGACTGGTGGCTATAGCTGGAATCAAGATTTACTGACTCGACTCAGTCCGGTGTAGATACAAGATGCATCAGTCCAACTCGCGCTGACTTGAGCTGACTCAGTCTGGCCCAGATATAAGACAACTTGTATGAGTCTGACCCAGTCAGACAGAGTCGACAAACCGTGCTTAGAATCATAGGATGATCTGTAGCCTATGATTAGCTCTTGTACCATGCTGGAAAACAATGTGACCTTGGGAGAGTCTCATTTATTGATGCGGTTTCCTGTCCCACTGTTTAGCAGTTTAGACTTAAAACACAAGAATTGACAACTTATTGCTATAAAGTCTGTTAACCACTAACTTTAGTGCTCACACCTAGATTGATCAAACACAAAATGTGTATGTTCATTGGCTGACAATCGATCTAACATATCCCTCTATTTCCATTCCCCTCTACATGTAGACTATTCGGAAGTCTAGAAAAAAAGTGAAGGTTGCTCCCCAATTGCATGAGCTATAACTACACAGATAGAAAGGTAACCTTCCACCCACTAATTGGTCCATTACTTTGACAGCCATCCTTGTTTCCAGAGTTAACTTGAAGCTCATGTTTGGCTATCACTTTATAAGTTGGGGAAGCAATAGTGTGCAATGGTGAGTTTGAAACTGTGTATGCGGCACAGTGAGCTGCACTTCTGACAATGCGTGAGGGCGGACAAGATTGTTGAAGGCAATCGCCCCTGGTCCCTACTGCATCATCCATATACAGGCTCAGTGGGTAGGAAGATTGTGCATCCTACATGCTACCTTAAGTGCGTTGATTTTGGAAGTACAAGGATGCTTTCTCAGAATTTCCTTGGACTTGATATGATAGTGCAATTTCACTTCTCAATAGACATAGGACAGGGAAACCAATCAATTAAATTAGTAACTCTAGTTGCATATTTCTCTTATAAGCACCTGATCCCCTTCATCTGGTAGTTACTAGAAATATGATGGCCTAAATGGGATTTTGTTTTTATTCTTTCATTAAACCAATGTAAGAAGTATCACTTAAGTTTCTCATGTACTTGCCTCAGTCACCTGGACAAATGAAAACAGGAATTGCTCACACAAAAAATGTAATACAGTTATGTGGGATCAATTAGATATCCATGTCCTCTTCCTTTCCAATATGGTCTCTACATTTTGAATTTCAAAACATTAAAAGCGTGCGAGGCGGCAGTTGGAACCCCCTCATCTGAGGTAGGCCGAAATCCTTAAAAACCTAATTTTTAATTTTTCTAGCTTATGCATGCGGGTAGAATAGTAAGGGAATGGGCCAGGGGACCCATTGAAAGCATGTGCAGGCCTCTAGGGCCATTCTCCAAGCTTGGGGAAATAGGGGAAAAACTGTCGCTATGGCGAGTGCCTAGCGGTCATTCTAGCGATCGCGAGGACGCCAGACGGTCTAAACCAGACCGCTAAGGCCAGACAAACAGTCAAGAGGGGACCGTTAGGGTTCTAAGGGTGATTTTTTTTTGATACAATGCGATGCAATGCATGAATTATTAAACTATATGGATGACTGACTCTTGAATGTTTACATGCATGCAGGGAAAGCGCTGGACGAGGATATTGTGGCTGCAGGTCCGAGTAGTGTACTTGGCACTGCTGGATTTCCAAATAGAAAGACTAGCTACGATGGGGTTTGCCGAGTTCCTCGGGATAGAGGTCATGAGACTAGACGCCGCCCTCCTGTACGCGCTCCACGACCTGTGGGATCCAGTTAGCAAGGCATTCTTGTTCCCGTGGGGACATATGATCCCCAAGCTAGAGGATGTGGCAAGAAACACCGAGCTATGAGTCCACGGAGCACCAGTGACAAGGATGGCATATGCCAACTATCGAGAGTTGGCGCGGGAGTTGCTAGGGTTAGAGCTGACGAGGCCAGGACACCACTCATCCATGCTGGCACGAGCGACCCTCCAAGAGAGCTTGGGAATGAGAGGAGCTACAATAACTGTGGGGGAGCTACCAGAGGACCACCTAGGATGACTGACGGACTAAGCCAGACAGAGAGTGGCAGCGGGACCAGGCCCAGAGGCAGATGTAGTCCTTCACTGTTTCCTGATGCTGCTGTTCGGGAAGCTCATTTTCGCTACGAGGGTCGACGGAGTGAGCTGCAAGCTCCTCCCTTTACTGAGAGACTTGGACAGAGTTGGAGACTATGCTTGGGGTGCGGTTGCTCTAGCATGTTAGGGTGCAAGGCACGGATTCAAGGGGGGGTGAATGAATCCCCATTTAAACATTATAGCAGAATAAAACTCTTAGATGGGTTAATTAAATTAAACACTCCATTTTACAAATAGAAGCACAACCAGAATGACTAGCTCACACAAGATCCCAGTTCGGTCAGACACAAAATCAAATGCTAGTTGTGGACACAGACTGATATATTGTTGAGCACTCTACCACACCTTCAAGCATCGAAGGACATGCTATCTCACCAGATGACTATCTCAACAAATGAAAACGGCGCTAAACTGACTCATTAGGCCCCGATGACTATACATTCTAAACCCTGCAACCCACTGAAACATTCGACTACTTATCCCAGTACTCCAAGCCTTGTCACCCCTCATTTAGAACAGGGAGAAATAATGGTCTTTCATTCAGATCCACGGGTGCTAAATTAACGGGGTATTACCCCTACATTATACCATTTTACCGCAACATTTTCGCAAACCCCATTGGACTACGGAGTTCTACCACTGCATGTTCTCCAGTGGTTCCTTGAGGGGGATATTAATCGGATGCCATGATGGCAGATATTATCCCATTATGTCTTGATCCTTTTGGATCTCGGGCTATATGCCCGTCTTTCTTTGGCTTCCATCCCGGCACTTCGTGGATGGATGTCCTATACTCCCCCAGTCATGGTCCAAAATAAAGGGGAGATGCTGCCGAAACAAATTCCAATCTCTGTCATGTTACATCATCTCTAAACCCCTTGGGATCTAAAGAGTCCTGCCTCTACATGGTCTCTATTAACTCCCTCTTGGGAATAATAATATCAAATGCCTCGATGGATGAATACTGTCTCAGTTCAATCCCAGATCATGGTATTCAGACATTGATATGTTCCGATCTTTTATGGACTCCATCCTGCCTCTACGTGGATAGTTCCCTATTACCGCTTGGCATGATCCAAGATGAGGGGACATGCTGTCGGATTCATTCTATGTTTTATGCAAATAAAATCAATAAATAGGCATGTAATGCCACAGTATTCTAATAATATAAATTTTGTTACTCTGCTTATGCTTGCCTAATTTCATGAAGAATGGTGTCTTTCCCTTGCAACATCCACATGATAATTAAATAAAACTTAAAAGTTCTTCCCCCTCTCTTCTTCGGTATATCGAATGGTGCGTGGCTAAAAGTCAGGTTACGTCTGGCCGGAGGCTCTCACTATGCGTGATGGTGATCTTAGGACCTATGTTCTCCGCCTCGTACTAGGAGACGGGTTAATAAATCACAATCACACAACGTCACTATGTCTCTTCTATCCTGCATAAGAATAAGCGCAACGGTCATATTTTTTGATTCGTCCCTCGAGCCCTCCTACTTCGGTGACTAATCAAAGGTTGTCCTTCCTCGGAAGGACGTAATTAACATCATAGCCTTTACGGTATGGCGGACTTTCGGTCCAGACTCGAACCTCATAATCAACTGACTACGTCAGATCGAGCGCATAATAAAATCGTCACAATAGTGACTGGCATGCCTAATAAACTAACTAATATATAAATAAATAAATAACATAAAAATAAAATAAATAAATAAAATAAAAATCGTTCCACAATGAGCCCCAAATTTCAGCTTGCATCACAAACAAAAGTGATAAACAACAGTAAATAAAACAACAACAATAATAGCGATAATAGCAATAACAACAATAGCTATAATAAAATAAAGATAGTCGAGACGGTAAGAACGACTAGCTAAAGAACCATGGAAACTCTACCTTAGCCCAGCTCCCCGCCAGGGAACCTCAACCTCTAGCCGAGATCGCTGGCCCACAGTGAATCCACAATCCTACTACCAAAGGGAAACCTCGCAATGGCACGGTAGCAGTCCATCCAACGAAAATGCCAACTAAGCCACACAGCTAAAACACATGGCCTCCACCTTTGGGAGGACAACAACACACTCGTAGCCTCGGACTAGAGCATAGGCCAGTGGGAGAAACCACCCCACACATAGGGCAGCTCTCACGCCCAACTACCGGAAGGGCCATGATGGCGTTGTCAGTATCTCGACCTTCACCAAGAAGGGCCACAACACACGATCGGTACCTCAAACTTCATCGGCAAGGAATCCGTCACTCTGCATATACAACGTGGCCAGATGCATCCACTGATGTCTTATACCGCACCAAGGCCTCAACTTAGTGCACACTACTCAAACTCGGTACTATGAGGAGTAGAGGAGACACTCACACACACCACACCCTCAGACTAGCTAGGGTCCATGCCTCTGCGCCCAACAACATGGCCATGTCTAGCTACTTGACATGGGGTATGTGCCACTGCGTTCATCAATAATGTACACTTAACCCAACCAAGGTACGCACACCCAGGTGGTCTGCCACTGAGAAGGAGCGTCATACACACTAGGTGGTCTCGCCCGGTCCAACTTGATCAGCCATTGGGATCCTCCACGGTCTTGCGGAGACACGTTAAGCACTCACATCCATGATCCGTGGATGGCTACCTCAAACCACGGTAAGTCACAACTCACGGGAATCTTGAGAAAGGCATGTACGAGCATGCAAGCCATCGTGACCCACAGTACGACGCTAAGGGATGCTGAGGAACCACCCTCGAACCACATGGTCGCACAAGTGGACATCGGCCCAGTAATTCACATGGTAAAAGCCTCACCATGGGCACACAAGCCATGGGGGAACCATGCCACGATCACATGGTTAAAACCCAATATGGAGAACCCATGAATCCTCGAACCATGAGAATTAATCCTCTGGCAACAGTCGCCCACACGAGGCCTAAATGACCCAATTCCCATGGGTTTTGATGGGCAAAATACCCATTTCCAAGTTCAGGGTGAAAACCCACACATCCAAGGTCGAAACGGTCTTTAAAGTCCACCCCCAGGGGAGTTCGGTCGACCCGCAAATGCTGGTCGGTCGACCAAAATGTCAGTGGAGAGTACGTAGCAAGGAGTAGAACCTGATGGAGGAGGAGGAAGAGCAAGGGGATAGATAGAGGGACAAAAGATGTCCAAGAAAGGATCGGAGGAGGAAAACCAAGGAGTGGATAAGTCAATCGGTAGGCAGCGCCCACATGGATAGGAAACAATAAAAAAGTTAATCGGCATCTCAAGCTGAGGGGCAAACTAGAACGTCAATGGATTGACAAGAATGGGAGGTGAACGGGGAACAAAATCCAGCCGTTGAAAGATAGAAACCAGATGGGAAGGAGGCAAAGTAAACACAACTGTCGAGCTCCCCCTTTCCCTCATACGCTGGGCTAGCTTCTCGCATGCATACTCCATAACCCGCACCTCAAGTTTTCTTGGACTTTCTTTCTCATCAAACATCTTGGTAAAAGCCTCTCAATAATCAACAACATCATCAATCAGCCCCTTCAGTAACAAAGGCAGTCTGGACATTACACAAGCAGCACTTTCTTTCTGGTCTTGGCACGGCGGCGTCCTCAAAGTACTGGGCTGTAGCGGCCCCTTCACAAATTGTTGGTGGTGTAATCCCATGTCAATAGCCCGGAGTCTCCCAATACTGACAATGACGACTCCCAGTAGCCTAAGCCTCTCTTTCTCATTTTCCTGCCCCTTGGGACGGGCTTAGTCCGCCCCTGCAATTGAGCGCCGAGACCCATGCCCGACTGGTAGTCTAACTTCAGTATCATGTTTCAGCCTTTGGAATCTCTTATCTTGGACTTGACTTTGATGTTAACTAGTGTAGTGGCGGGATTGCGTGATGCATATGCCCATGAAAAATTTAAGTCCATTACAGAAAGGATCGGCTTATTGCTTGGCCAAAGAGTTGGCAGTATTTTATCAGAAATTACTTCAACAGATTGCACCATGGATATACTTTTGACTTTGACCACCCGCCCCTGAAATGGGAATTTGAGGCACTGGTGGGTGGAAGAAGCTACCACGCGAAGACTATCTATCCATGGGCGACCCAAAATGGCTTTAAACATTGGGTCAATGTCTAACACATAAAATTCCACGGCCATCGACAATGGCCCAAGCTCAGCCTGAACAGTTACCACCCCATGACAGGCCCTTCTTGAGTTGTCATAAGCTACAATGGTCGTTAGAGTGGGCCTTAGCATATCTTCAGAAATATTGTAGGCACGGAGAGTGCTTAAGGGACAAACATTTATCGAAGCTCCTGTGTCCACCAGAGCTGCGTCAACAGCCACTTTATTTAAAGTGATTGAAATACAAAGTGGCATCTGGCATGCCTCGGGGGGTGCTAATTCTGACTCTGAAAAAGAAATGGAGAGATATAGGAGACCCATCCACGAAGTGTCGAGACGGGTTCCAAAATAGATGGACATATCAAAGTTGATAGTTTGGGTGAGTTTTGCCGATCACTCTTGGCCCATTAGTCTCACAGGGTATGCATAATAGCTCCCAAGGGAGTCAGCACAACCGCAAGCCGAGGGACTTAAAAGGTTAGGGGCACTATTCACCTTAGGGGTGATTAAAGTTCTATTTCTCCATAGATGTCACCGGAGCTCATGCTACGATATCTTATGAAGCTTTGTGGCCTAATGGAATGATTGGAAAACAAGGGAAGGTATGACATAATGTCACCTCCCTTTTAATTCTGGCAGCATCCCCCCCATATCTCGGGATATGCCGAGAGATGCATAGGATACCCATCCACGGAGAGCCGAGACGGGGTCCATAATACATGGGCACATCAGAGCCCGAGAGCTGAGAGGGCCAGAGGGGAGCGTGGGGCATTATTCACTATTAGGGCAATTTATTCATTGTTCCCCTAGTGAGGTCACTCGAGAGCATGCCATAGTAGATGGCGGATCCCTGTGACTCGATGGGGTAATCGAAAAGCACGATATGATATTATAAAATGTCCCCTTGAATTAATTTTGGCAACATCTCCCCTTATCTCAGGATATGCCAAGGGATATATATATATGATACCCGTCCACAGAGTGCTGAGATGGGGTCCGTAACAAATGGTCATATCAAAGCCCGAGGATCGAGAGGGCAGAGAAGCCACGAGACATTGTTCGCCATTGAGATGGCTTATTCACTTTTCCCCTAATGAAGTCATTAGAGAGCATGCCATAGTAGACAGCGGATCCCCGTGGCTCGATGGGGTAATAAAAAAAAATCAGACAAATAATGTATTGTAGGGATAAAACAGCCGTTAATATAGCTCCTCCACATCCCATGGGTCTAGGTCGGGCTCAACAACCAGTGGAACAGTGGGGATGATAGGGCAGGCAGAGTAGGGAAATAGAGCTGGGGAGACCATTGATACGGCCGCCAAATAAGGTGATCTGAAGATTGGGCAATGGTCCCTACATGTTTATTCAACTTATGCACTTATATATGTTCATTCACACACATGATGCAACGAGCTGGCGGCTGGAATAGGTGAGTTAAATGACTTACCCAAGTAAACACACGTATGGTGGGCTGGGTGGAGGTTTATTCATATATGTAATAGGTTATATATAAAATGGAGTGTGTTGTATGCACACACATACATCTATGCACCAATAACTAGGAGATTGGGTGATTAGATGGCTAATGGTTTGCTTAAGTATGCACCTACATTTGCTAATGACTGGATCAGCGGGTGAATCCGCTTGTGAGATATCGCCGTTCGGTCCGATTGCTTGCAAATTTAGGTCCAAGGAGTTGGTGTCACATCAGAGGGGAATACTGCCACAAAGCCGCCAGCAAAGCGGCATGAGGCCACGGGTGACAGTGGTGGCCCAGGGGAGGGACCGGCTGAGTGACTTGTACTTCTCTCTTGTTATGTACATGACTTCCTATTAGTGGAATGAAAACCTTTTTTGTCTTTTTGTTAAAGTGTAAAATGGATGAATGTGAATGCTGACTTACTGACTACAGTCTCCAGGACTGACAGAGAGTACGCGAGAGACGGCAAAGAGAGAGAGAGAGACATGACAGATGAATAGATGAAGAAAGAAAGAGACAGTGAACTGATAGAGACTGGAAAATAGTCTAATATAAGACTGCCTGAAGACAATAAACGGTCCAAATCATGATCGTTAAAGGACAAAGGGGAAGGCGGTGATCGAAGGGATCAAACGGTCCTACTTATGACCGTTTGAGGATCCCTAGCGGTCACACGATAGACTGCTAGTGCAGAAACCCTATCCAATCTGAGCAGGACTCTTCCGTGGGAGTCCTAACCTGAGGATAGAGGTCCCTAATCTGCACTAGAACCCATCCTAACTCAAATTGGGGCTACCCAACCCCAATCCTAGTGCAACAACACTAAAATCAGAGCTCTATAACTAGGGACAAGCCCAGAATTTACAGCTCACAGGAATTCTCTGCTTAAAGTCTTGGAACTTCATCAAAATCACCCAAATTCACCATGAAGAGGAGCTTTGACGTTAGCGCCATAGGAGAGGTCACCTACCGCGGTCCGAAGGCGGCTAGAAGAGAGTATGGGAAGCTATAGCGGCTGACTTCCATCCCCAAGCATCTAAGCTCAAGTTCTTGAAGAGAAGTAAGCACAATTTAAGTTCAACAATTCATTAATTTCCTCAATTTCCTTTCTTATGGCATTCCTCTCTTTTCACTTCTCTTCTTTCAGCTCCTTCCTGGCCCAATATGCTACTCTAATCTAAAGTGGGTGGCTCCCTTGATAAAAGAACTCCCCTTAGAGGTTCTCTCCATCCTAAAGGCATGACACCTTCACCCTTTAGTAGTTTTAGCTAAAAATTTTCAAAAAATCTTCCTAAATTGGCCAAGCATTTTAGCTCTCATAGAATTATGGCATCCTCAAACACACACAATCCTCTTCCCAACTGTTGAAGCCACTGTCCTATTAGAGGAGGTAGAGACCTACCTAGTCTTTCCTAAGACCAAGGTGGGGGATGAAGACTTAGTGTGTCACACGGTTGAGCCTATAGACCCATCACTCATTCTAGGGCTGGCGCCCCCCTTCTGTCTGCCAGAACCGATGCCCCCCCATTCTTTTAGCCTGAACCGGTGCGCCCCTCTTCCTGCTGCTTGAACCGATGCACCCTATGTGGATCGTGAACCGTCGCGCCCTCCTTTTATCCTTAAACCGGCGTGCCTCCTACAAAAGAAAAATAATCAACCAAATAAGAGAAAACGACTGAAAATAAGCAAATAGAATGAACCACCCATGTGTGTGAATAAAACAATGAATTTTAATAACCTAAATGGTGTTAATAAAAATGGCATAACCACGAATATTGTGGGACTCCCACTTCCCCGGACTTGGTGTGAAGAGAAAAGTAATGATGCCCCATCAAATTGGATGTGGACCTCATGACCCATCCCAATATGGTCATGATCTGACATCATTTCGAGCCGATAGTGCGTCGAACCTGACTCGTCTCTATCGGGATCTAATCCCGCATCCTCATTAAACTTGCCATATTCGTGGCAGACATTTGCATGGTTTTATCGCCGTCTTTATGCTACAAACGCAGACTTCCGTCCGAACATGAAATGATCCACGAATGACTGACATATATCTTTGAACGTTTATGCCCCAATGCAGGGTTGTTTAAACACAGCTCGAGATTTCATTCTCTCGTTTTGTTAATATGAATTTCAGGCCGCAAGGCCCCTTTTTTTGACAACTAATCAAGGATTTTCCCCCCTCTGAGAGGATATAATTAACGTCATATCATTTATGGTGTAGCGGGTTCTCTGTCCCGACACGACACACAATCATCTGACTAGTCAGATCGAGTGCACCAAGGGCTTCCATGAAGCCCGAATAAATCGTCACCTCGATCATTGGTACGCCCTCGCACTGAATAAATCGAACAAACGAATAAACAGACGAACAAACAATAAAAAGATGAAGTGTCCCCGAAAGTGCGTCCACAATCATAAAGGTGCAATTTAGTTCCCACCTCTCAATGGGAAACACCTAAAGCTGTATCATGCAGCCTTACCGGTGTTCAAAGAATGACCGAAATGTAACTTAGTCTAGTGGCACTCCGCCCTGGCTGAGCTCTCTGAAATATATAGCTAGCTCAAACCAACCCCAGGCTATTGGCCAGCGTTGCGGGTGACCCCGCAATATGCAAAAGTCTAAGGGTCTTAAAAACCCCAACACAGTCCCACTGGACTACTAGTTCACCACCATGCTAGACCTTACGTCTACATCAGTGCACAAATCATTTCCTTTGCACTGGAGTTATCACCGTGCCTGTGACTATACACCTTGCCCGGCGCAAGGCTTCGTGCCCTAGCCGACATTTGCACATTATTGCCATTACGGGCATGCGGGGGAAGTGGCAGTGTGATAGTGGCGAGCTTGTGGCCTGAGGATGAGTGTCGGCAGGTGCCGATTATGGTTCGTGTTGTGGCTCTTGGCGTGGTCGCCCGCACCGTGGCAGCTCGAGGATGGGTTGGTGTTAGCACGGACAGATTCAAGAGAATGATGTCCAGTGGTTAGAGATGTTGCGATCTTCGAGCCTGGTGTTTTGGTGGATTCTCATTGCTCCTTGGTAAGCGTTTGGCTTGTTATTGGTTTCGAGGTCAGAGGAAGGCATAAGAGAGGAGCATGTGGTAATGGCTAGCTTAACCATTGTGACTAGTGTGTGGCTATTTGTGAGAAGCGTTGCCCATTCCCCTGATGTGTAAGGGTGTGTTGGCGCTGCTCCGGAAGGATGAGTGCCAATTAGACGGTGTTTGCGAGAACTCATGGCTGGTGTTGTGTTTTCTGAGGTGTTGTGAATCGGAGCCTGCGGAGTTGCTGAGAATGTGTTGAGCATCGGAGGATTGGTTCCTCGATATGAGATTGTCTCGGGTTGAGTGAGACGTGTTGTTGCCGTGCCGTTGCTTAAGGCATTGTGGTTTGTGGCACTGGCTGGATGAAGAGTTGGGAAAATATGTGGGAAAGTGTGCCGCATGAGTAACTGTTTATGCGTTGGAAGTCGTGTCAGGCGTTGGGGTTTGACCCATACAAGGTCGTCGAGATGTAGCCTAATGGAGGTCGAGGATGTGATGGTCAGAGTCGGTAAGCTGTGTGCTCGACTCGTGTTGGATGCTGTGTCCTCAGATGAGATCGAGCTTTGGGGAAGTGATCTCTGGCAGATTATGGGGTCCCTGTTGGTTGCTGTGAGCGGTAGGTAGGGTTGACCAAGCGGTCGACCACGGTAAGAAGTGTATTACCTGGAGACCCGTGTGCATTGGTCGCGGCGTTATCGACCAGCTTGTTGTGGCGGTAGGCAGTACCTGTCAGTTCTGGAGAAGTGTGTCGTGGAATATAAGAGGTCATATCCCGAGGCTCTGTGGTAAGAGCAGAATCGGGATTGACAGGCATCCATTTAGAGTAATTGAGATGAGACGACATTCGATTGGATAATGGACGGTGCCTGTGTGCGAAGGTCTCTGAAGAAACATAGGCGTTGGATCGTGATCCTTGGTCTGTGACCAGCAAGAGAGGATTTCCATGTGAGCCTGAGTCGAGTGACGTGAGGATCGAGGATTGTGGAATCCTGTCATGTGGTTCCACCGTGCTCCCTTGAGAGGGTAGAGTTGACGAGAGGATCGGATCGGATGCGACGTCCAAGCAAGATTTGGGCTTGTGATGCGGTAATAGTTTGTGAGACCATTCTCATACTAGTGCTGACTTTGACCTGAAACTTATACATGTTGATATCATTAAGTCCATATGAGACTCATTAATGATTCATGGCCAGACATCATCAAAATAATAGAATCAAGAAAGTTTCACACATGCCCAACACAAACCTTGTATGCCTTGGCATGGAAGGCTACGATGTCATATTAGGAGTAGATTGACTTTGTGACCATTGTGCTGACTTTAATTGTCACAATAGTAAGATTTCTTATCATAAACTAGATTTCCTAAAGTTTTCTTTCCTTGGCATTATGTATAGGAAGCATCCTACCCTTATTTCTTCTCTTCACGCCTTTAAACTCATCTCACAAGGATGCGAAGCTTTTCTTGCTTCCGTAGTCATTACTGAGTCCAAAGAAATCCTTATAGAAGAAATCCTCATCGTAAAAGAATTTCTTGATGTCTTTCCTTCTGACTTACCTAGTCTACCACCCAAAAGGGAAGTCAATTTTTCCATTTAACTCACACATGCAGCAGCACCTATGTCAAAGGCCCCTTACAGGATGTCCCCCCAAAAAGTTAAAGAATTAAAGAAGCAACTTCAAGAGTTGCTGGAGAAAGGCTTCATTCGACCTAGCACATCCCCATGGGGTGTACCGGTCCTATTTGTCAGGAAGAAGGATGGATCTCTCAGGCTGTGCATTGACCACCGACAGTTAAATCAACTCACCATAAAAAACAAGTACCCACTGATGCACATTGATGAACTGTTCAACCAAATCTCCGGTGTGAAATATTTCTCCAAGATTGACCTCAGGTCTGACTATCATCAATTGAAGATTATGGAGGAGGACATTCATAAGATGACTTTTCATTGTAGATACGGACATTATGAGTTCGTGGTTACGTCGTTCGAGTTAACCAACACCCCTGCAGCATTTATGCAACTCATGAATAATATTTTTAGGCCGTATGTTTACCGATTTATGGTCGCATTCATCGATGACATCTTTATATATTCCAAGACAAAGGAAGAACATAAGGAACATCTGAGAATTACCTTGCAAACATTAAGGGAACACCAACTATATGCAAAGCTAAACAAATGTGAGTTCTGGCAAAAGGAAGTCTCTTTCCTTGGCCATGTTTTTTTCAAAAAAGGTATTGTTATAGATCCTGCTAATGTAGAAGCTGTCAAGAGCTGGAGCCGACCAATGACAATATTTAAAATTAGAAGTTTTCTTGGCTTGGTTGGTTATTATCGGTGGTTCATTAAGGATTTTTTCAAAATCGCCGTCCCTCTAACAAGACTTACTAGGAAAGAAAATTCATTTGTGTGGACCACGGAGTGTGAGGTTTAACAAATTCAAATAAATGCCTAACCAAGGGCTAAAAATTCACAAAAATAGTCGAAACGATCCTGGCGAAGAGTATAATGCGACTGCAGTAATCACGAGTCGAGAAATTGAAAAGTAAATGGGCCGAAGTGTTCTCGACTCGGGAGCTATAAAAGTAGTCTAAAATTTTTCTAAAAAGATCCAAAAACCCAATAAAGATCTAGCAGGACCCAATAAAGATCCGCCAAAGATCCAAGGTGTTACAAAACCACTGTCCGTTAACAGGGTTAAAGAATGAGGATATTGACGCGGGACGACGGCGAACACGCCGCGGACGAGGGTGATGAACATGGGGGCGCACGGCGGGGGCTCTTCGAAACCACCACCTTCGCGCTGTTTCTCCACCCTGCGGACCTCAGCCGTATGTATGTGGAGCCCGACGTGGACGTGGTCATTGAGGCACATGTCGACGTCGCCTCATTCGTCTTGCCGGAGGCCGCACCGATGATGCACTCATAGGTACACGTGGAAGGACTATTACATCATCTATGGAGTCTGGACCGATGTTGCGTGCCGCAAGTGACGTGGTTGCGCTTACAACATGTACTGGACTCTAGCATTCCAATGCATTATCTTGACGGTACATTTCATGTTGCGAGCCGTCAATGGGATTCGCAGTCGGGTCCTCCCTAGTGTGTTGAAGCATGTCTCTTCCATAATCATGATAAGCCCTTGCATTCCCGACACGTCGCGGCGGCCTGGGTAGCGCCACTGACTCCCACGTGGAGGTGGGATTGCGACTTACTTCACTGTCACCATCGTCATCCGTCGAGATCTCCTCAGGCTCCCATTGGTCATCTTCCATTGCAGCAATTTGATTAATATCTTGCGCAAGGAGATCATCTGAAGCCATGCCTGGGAGAAGAACGCAACCATGCGCTCTGATACCAATGATAGAAAATTATAGTGGGAGATACAATAAGATGAGGAATACTTGGAGTTTGCGTTCCCAAAATTCGGAGGTCGTAATAGGATGGCTACTAGAGTCGTTCTTTTGGAATCACGATTCAAATCTCGACCTTTTGGTGATAAACCCGTAGAGTGAGAACAAGACAGAGAATATGTGTGAATGGGTTAACCTCTCTTTGTTTCGTGCGTTTTTTTTTTTTGGACCTTGAAAGTCACTTTTATAGGCACACATAGAGAAGGGTCGGTGCATGCATCAACTGCATGCAACACCTATTCACGAACAGACCCACACGTTCATTCGTGAACAGGCGCATGCTGCCCCTTCATGGGCAGCAGCGTGTTAATAACATGGAATGTGTTATTCTCAGAATAAGAGTATTTTATTTACGAGTGGTGGGGTGTCACTCGTCGTTCCCCTCTGGGTGTCAGAGGAAGGGAGGCTGTGTCTCCGATTTGCGAGTGACAGGGTGTCACTCATGGTTTCCACTCTGGCTTGGAGGAAGGGAGGATTGGTCCTCCAGTTCTGATCTTGCGGGGGGCAAGGTCAGGTTTCAGATGCTATGGGTTGCAAGATCGCTGTTGAGGGCTTTGTTTCCCTCAGGGCAAGCTATTAGGCAACGTTTATTTGTAGACTGAGTCTGCTTCTTACTTGGAGCAAGGGAAGCCTCACTCAGTTGGAGTGGGGGGTGGATGTAAGTCTGTGGTAGTAGATCGAACCACCTAAAACTCCTATCAGTAGTGGTTTGATTTGTGTGCTTGTTCCCTGTCTCCTGCCTCCTTCATAGGTTTTGTTGACTGCTCTTTTGAGCACTAGTTATTCAATTCGATATTCGTGTTACTTGAGCTGTGAATGTTGTGGATTATAACTTGTCTCTTGTTGATTCAGTGTTAGCATGATATATGTTTGTCCACTAGTCTAGTAGAAGTCTTCATTTCTAAGTGTCTTCTGTGGAGCAGTTTTCATTTGTTTCTTAGAGTGGAGTTTATATTTTAATTAAGCAAAATTTCTAAAGAGATCCATTCACCCCCCTGTAGATCTATTTCCGTGCACCACCAGTTCTATCAATTGGTATTAGAGTGGGTTATTGGTTCTTCTAATTCATAAATCTACAATAGATCCTGCAGTTTTGTGGTGCACCTCTGGCCACTACTTATTCTCTTGAATCAGTTTGTTGATTATATCCATGGCCTATCCACCGATTTTTGATGGTACTAATTTCAACTTGTGGCTTAACAACTTGAGTATGTTTGTCAAGTTTGTTGATCCTAATCTGTGGAAGCTCATTGCACATGGTCCACACAGACTGTCAAAGAATAAGTCCAAATGGACTGACCTTCATAGATCTATGTGTAGTAAAAATCAAAGAGCTCTAGAATTGATGAAAGCAACTACTGACAAGGTTTTTACTCTTGTCTCAATGATTGCAAGTTAGCTAAGGATATTCTGGACAAGCTGAAGCTAGCCCATAGGAGAGGCGAAGACAGATGCATGATGGCTAACAACAGTGATCAAAGCAGCAATCAAAATGAAGAGGAGGATGATGATCAGGTAAATCCTTTTGAGAACTTTTCTCTAGATGATTGGCAGGATGCTTATGCTGTTTTGATAGAAACACATGAAAAGTTAAGAAAACGATACAAAAACTTGAAAAAGAAAATAGATCTGGATAGTTCAAATTCATCATGTGAAAATTGTTTAAAACTGAAACAGTCGGAAAGGATTTTCAAAGCCCTTTGTTTGTGGAAAGGGGTGCCCTATTTATAGGAAAATTATCCAAGCAGGTGTCTTGGGAGGGGGACACCTTCATTAGAACGTGTCCCTATGACAAGATGCATCTATCTCTATCAAAATAAAAAGTTTATATTAAATGTGCCTTGAAAGGAGGGTGCCTTATTTAAACGTGTCTCAAGTAGAGGACGCACCCATTCCCCTCTCAGTGCCAGACACTGCGCCGAACGACGGTGCACGCGTTAAAAATGGAGGATTTCAATGCCTAACCATGACTTTATAGACACGTCCGATCAATAGGATGCTTTCTCGCTATTTTCACATAAAACAACAATTTCGGTGCCGAACTTTGACTCAAGAAGGCGTCTTCTGTCAATGACATTTTTAATGTATGCGTCTAGAACAGTGGATGCCTCAAAGACGAGGCTATTTCCAATTTTTTTAAGAACGTGTCATGCGTGGGGGACGCGTCTTTAAAGAGGTGTCCACCACCCCAGACCCTTTCATGTTCATCCCAAAAAAAAACATGAAAATGATAAGAAGTTAGAAACATAAAGAAAATTACTCAAATAAATCAATAATGAGAGCCACTTTGGGGTATCGTGGTGTGATATGAGATTTGCTCAGTATGATGTCAAAAATGGCATATCTACGGGGCTCGGCCCCTCCCTCTCTTTGAGTGCGTGTGTTAGAGAGAGTGCAAGAGAGGGAGATAGAGGGAGATTGAGAGAGTGTGTGTGAAAGAGGGAGAGAGAGTGTGACAGAGTGGGAGGGGAGCTGAGCTCCTCTCTATGTGTGCGTGTGTTAGAGAGGGAGGGAGAGGGAGACGATAAGAGAGAGAGAGAGGGAGAGGGAGATGGTGAGAGAGGAGACAGCGAGAGAAGGAGAAGTAGATGGAGAGAGAGGAGACGGTGAGAAAGGGAGAGGGAGACGGCAAGAGAGGAGACAGCGAGAGAGGGAGAGGAGATGCCTACCAGAGGAGGAGGGGTTTTCGTGTTGCATCCTACACGCCGTCGTCGCCGCTTGCTGGGGAGAGAGAGAGAGAGAGAGAGACCACCGTGTCTCCGCTCGTCAGAGAGAGAGAGACCACTGCGAGAGAGATGAGAGCGAGAGGGTGGGAGACGGCGGTGGGGTTCAAGGAAAAAGAAAAGGGTTTTCGATAATATTTCTAACAGATAAAATTCCGTCGGAAAACCTGTGTATATTCTAATTTTATGATGGGATTTTTCAACGAAATTTTATCCGTCGAAAATATCGTCAAAAATTTTAACTTATTTTCCAACAGAATTCACGTCCGTCAAAAATTTTGAGGTATTTTATTTCTCCAACAGGCTTTTAGGCCACAGTAAGCACCAAGCAACACTCCATGACCCCAGAAGACAAAGGGGATCTATAAAACCACTTTGGGACCTTTTCATCAATAGTTATCACACAGCTATAGTCCTCCATTCATACACAATGCCCCTGATCATAACGAGGCTGAGCTTCCCGCCAACGGTAGCGTACCGTCGTGGGCAAATACGTCTCGTTCAACGAAGCAAGATGGCACCGCAGGACAAGCCATGATGACACCAGGGGAGGTGGGCACGACGCCACCGGGGAGACCTTCTGAGGACAATGTAAGGGAGGGGAGAGGCCCAAGAGGCCCAGCACCCGCAACGACGTCGTCCACAAGAGAAAGATGCTGGTGAGCTTCCACGTCCGTACAGGCTAGCCGTGAGGCGGGAGGCACGAGGATGCCACCAGTAATGGCAGTAGTTTGCGGACCACCCTGGGCTGCAGCGAGGGATGGGGAGCCGCAGCTGGCGGCATTGGATGATGACGAAAGGGCTGGAACCCGCTGCAAGAGGCCCTTGGCATAGGCGGTGGATGAACCAACAAGAGGAGTGGAGGGGGAGGAAGCCGAACAAAAAAAAGATTATCATTTTTTCCCGGTGTCCCATCAAGCTCTGTGGTGGTCAACGTGGGGGAGCAGGCGGTGACCGGCGAGACAAAGGAAAGAGAGGAGGAGGCCGGAGGAGCTCCAACGTCGGTGAGGGGAGGACTGGGCAGTGAGGGGCTAAGAGAAGGACTGCTGACAGTAGGCCGAGCGATGGATGATGAACCCACGAGGGGTAGTGTGAGCGGGTCGACAAAGATGTGTCGACTGCTCACCAGTGGAGGAACCACCACGGAGGTGGCAAGATCGCTGGCGAGAGCCCCCAGGGGAGCCCGAGGATGAGCCAGCCCAACGGAGAGGCCTGCGAGGGGCACCATGCCAGGGACGGCCACAGTAGATAGAGCATCCATACAACAGAGGCCATGAACGATGGACTGGGCAGGGGAGAACCTCAAGGTGGAGGGGGGCGGGCCACCTGGAGGACCAGCGGGGGGCGGCAACACATCGACAGCAGACGACAAAGGAGCTGGGGGAGGGAGAAGCCCAGGACCAGTGGCGGGGAAGATAGCAGTCGACGATGAGTCAGCAGCGGGCACCACGCCAGTGGGGGGCACGTCGTGACGGCTAGGACACCAGCAACTCGAGCAGAAGAAGAGGAAGGGGGGAGGCACAGGCCCCCCCACCTCCGGCCATGGCCGGAGCTCAGGCCGCCACTGGAGAGATCAAAACGAAGGGGGGGAAGGGTTCGTGCGGGAGGGGGACAAGAGGGTGATCCGCTAAGACATAGGTCTTATAGTCTATGCATGTTCTGGTGTTTGTGTGTGTGTCTGTGTGTGTCGTGTTTGGTTCCGGTCAACCCGGTGAGACCAGCGGTTGACAGGCAGCCTTATTGTGTGTCTCGACGATTTTACTTAGCTTGAGATGTTCGTTCTGGATGCCTCAAGGTATTGTTTAACCTCGGTCTACATGTCCAATTGTGTTGAGGAGGCTTTTCCCGCTATTTGTGAGTTCCATAGTGTATCGCCTGTGTACATTGCATAAGTGCACAGTGGGAGTGTGTGGGCTAATTACCCACTGGTCGAGGATCTTTTCATAGGGTTCTGGCTGATCGAGGGAATTACTTTTCTCGATGTAACTTTGTCTTGGCTTCCTGTGCCTTGATTTCATCTATTGTCGTGCTATTGCTGGTAATTTTTCGGTCTTGGCATTGGCATTGCAAGTATGGGGGATTTGTCAGCTTCCTTGCAGATTAAATACCCTCTACTCTGCATTTCTTCTTGTGGGTGTTGTGCTCTTGAGACGTGTTCATGGTCCTTGAGATGCATTCCCCGAGATTATTGCTTTTCTTGTGGATTCTTATCATCGAGGGTCTTTCTCGGTGAGCTGCATGATGCATGACCAGTTCCATGTGGTCATGTGTTCGACTGCTGTTGTGCGTTGATGTGACCCCGCTTGCAGTTATATTTCATGACTCTGTGTCGTGTACGGAGCCAGAATCCTGTGAATGCTACCATTGTGTTATTTTTCTGAGTGCTATTTCTGCATGACTTGGTGTCTCTGTCTTAAACCATTGTTCTGCCAGTAGCTTGCCCTACTCTTCTTTCCTGGTAGAGTACTTTGCGACTCGATCAGATGTAATATCTGAGTGCGGACTGACTTGATTCTGTATGGGGCCCAACAGTGTTGTTGTTGTTGGCGTCATGTGTGCCTGGTGTTCCCTATTACCTCTGGCACTGGTGCCGATGATGTGGTCGAGCTGTCAGCTGTGAGGACAGTGTCTCTTTGTGCAAGTTACTGCTTGCCGTATTGTCGTTTTGTTTCCTCATTATCTGTTGTTGTGGCAGTCGTATCTCCTATCCTGAGATGTAAGCGACGTTGCCCTGCTTTGGAGGAGTTGAACTTATGTTCACTCACATCGTGCTCAGCCTAGAGTGTGTGTTTGTGATTGTGGTCTAATTGTGTTCCTCTGAGCTATATTCCTGTCAACTTTTCCCTTGTTTGCTCCAACGTAGTGTAATTTTCCTTACGATTTTCTCTTGTCCTTCCGTCTAAATTTTGGGGACAAAATTTCTTTTAGGAAGGATGGACTGTAAGACCCGTGTCTCCCCTGATCCGTTAAGCTTACCCGAACTATTTAAAGAACACAGGGCACGCAGGCTGTAACGCACCAAGAGTGGGGCATTACACTAAGTGTGACGCACCTCCCATGGGCCGTTTCACTCACCCGAACTATATAAAAATCCACATCTTACAACGTAACGGACCCATATCGCTCCGTCACAATGAGTGACGGTCTAAGGAAGGGGCGTTACATGATTGTGATGCGCCTCCTTAGGGCCGTTAAATCTATCCGAATGGTTTGAAGTAGACACACAGAATATAGACTGTAACGCACTTAGAGTAGTGTGTTACACCATTGAAACGCACCTCCCATGGTCCGTTAAAGGCACCAGAGGGCACACAAAGCACTCAAACTGTAACACACCAAGGTAGGTGCGCTACACCACTCTAACGCACTAACACTAGGCCATTAAAGGCACCAAAGGGGGGGTATATAACACACGACTTACACAAACTGTAACGCACCAGGGTAGGTGGGCTACAAGGCTCTAACGCGCAGGTCGGGGACCGTTAAAGGCACCTGAATGCCTAAAAATGACATAGTTTAATAAAAAATGTAATGCACCTAAAGTGGCGTGTTATGCAACTACGACGGACCTGGGCTGGGCCGTCAGACTAATCGCCTATCTCAGTCAACAGTCAAATGGCTGGTCAATGGTCATGGAACGGTCACATGTTGGGCCGTTACAGGTCAGGTGACGCACCCTCATTGGGTCGTCAGGGACTGTAACGTGTCCAAGTAGGCGCGTTACATAGTCTGGGTTGCGAACCAGCGGAGTCCAAAATCGGACCCCCTCCCAATCGACCGAAATCGATGGGAATCGCGGGGAAACACGCTTCTAAGCCAAACTACCATGCCATAACAACATTCTATAACTAAACTTGCCATTAAAATTGAAAGACAATGGCCATGGAGACGATTTCATAATTTTAGGGCTAAATAACACTAACATGAAGTATTGCACAAAAATTGAGAAAACTGGCATCGGACTACGGCGCGTGTGGTACCGGCGGGTTCCTAGCGAGGAGAGGATTCCATCCCCCTACCTCTTATGCGATGAAAACGCCGTTTCGGTGCCGAACGAATGAAGGGACGCCACGGCTCCTCTCGACCCGTCTCGCCTCCACGCTCCACAATCTGAGGGAAGAAGGGCGTCACCGCGGTCCTCACATCGAGCCCATGCCGTCGGTACCTCCCACGCCTCGATTGGAGTCCAAACAGATCGAAATCGAGAGAGAAAGAGAGAGGAGAGAGAACGTGTGAGGGGGAGAGAGGGAGAGAGAGAGAGTGATAGAGAATGAGTGAGAGGAGAGGACTCTTGTCTGGATGTGGATTGGTCCATTAATGATCAACTTTGCTCAACTGTTTACCCCTCAATGGGGGGCTGCTTTATTGAAGTTTGAAATTATAATTCTTGTCTTTAATTAATATTGATTTATGGCCCGAGGGCCCCCCTTCTCCTGGCGGTTAATCACAGATTTTCTCCTCTCTGAGGGGATGTAATTAACGTTATGACCTTTATGTCACGACGGGTTCTTATTCCCGACTCGATACCCACAATCATCTGGTTAGTCAGACAGAGCACACCTATGGTTTCAAACCATCTCAGTCTTGAAGCCCGAATAAATATCAGTTCGGTGATTGGCACACCTATGCACTCAAGAAACCGATAAATGATGCCAAGATAAGATGAAGATGAAGCAATATTAAATGAAAAGAAGAAGAAAATTTTCTAGTGCGTCTAACAAGTTTGGCACGCCCGGTGGGACTGGGCCTCCTTTCATCTTCTCGCCAGGATTTGGGGCCCCATGGCCTCCACCTAAAATTCTAACATCCTCAATTTGAAAGTGTCGGTTGAGTTCCGAAGAAACCAATGGCAGTCACATTCAGACCGCTCGTGGTTGCCAGCCATGCCGAGCAGGCTACCTTGCTGTGCCGATCCAATTCAGTGATTTCCCTCTGGTTGTTGGCTTCCCCAACTTCTTAGGGGTGGCCTTCGTGGACCTCCTGGATGTCGAGGAGATGAAGCTCGTCGTTACTGTAACAATGACAACAAAGAAGAAATTTGCGGTGGGCTGCTATGTCCACCACGCTCACCACCGTGCCTCAAGCAACAAGAGGTGCACCCCAACTGCCAGGAGGGCAGCCAAGAAGAACAATGGCACATTATGGAGCCGACTTTCCACCTTGGGTAAATCCATGCTTATCGAAGGTGTCTGAGTCTTTCTAAATGGCCGACATGCTAAAGTCACACCCGACAGGGTGATTTTCACGGGGCCGGTACACAACTCTTTCTGGGCACTGGCCCAAAGCAAGATGGACTGCTTCGAGTCCAAATCAAAGGGGGGATTGACCCCTAACCTAATCAGATTCAAACAGATGTGGGTGACCAAGCAGGCGCGGGCCCCTATTCTGAGAAAAGAAGAAGAAAAGGAGGAGAAGACCTGGATGCCTGCCGGGGCGTCACACAAGTCAACCTTCCAAGCCTATGGTCGGCGGGCTAGCACTCACTCATATGATGCTAGAAGGGTCATCCAAAGAAGCCGACAACTTTAGATATTAACTTGTAATATAGCTGAGGTGACCGGTCACTATGGGGCTTCGCCCACAGATTATGATGAGACAGCACAAGCCTGAACTGTAGAAATAAATGTAGATCCACTCAAATAAATGCAGATCCACTCACGATGACTGTGAACATGATCACTGCTGAAGATGATGGCAAAAGGCCACCACCATCTCCAAATGTTCCGATGGGAGGGAGAGGTCAAGCTCCCAGCTCCTCTACACTCGATCCAATTACTATGATGATGTTGCTTCAAGAATACAAACAGGAAATCGAAATGCTGAAATGGCAGCTCAGTGACCTGAGTGTGCACGCTTCAACTTCAAAACAGACCGAGGTCCTTCCTCAAGCCTCACAGCGAGGCACTGCTGAATTGGAGGCTTCGCCTCAGATAACGACCTCTTAGCCAGCTTTCGATTATGTTGGGGGCATGACCCTGTAGCCTACTCCTCAGCCCCAGAGGCTTGCCATCTTACCTCAGACAGCAGTTGTGGCGACACCGCAGATGCAGCAACCTCAACTCTACTCAAGCCCTGTCGACCCGGTCATAATGAACAAGATAGTGATAGAACAAATAATTGAAAAGAAGTTGGCGGACCGAGGTGGTGATGACTATGCCGCTTTTGATGAGTAGCGGGTGTCGTACCCTATCCATCACGTTGCCAGGAGACTACCTCTAGGTGTCATAAAGTCACCGAAGTGCGATAAATTTAACGAACAAGGCTCGCCAAAGGAGTATATAGCTTATTACATCAACGTGATGGGCGACCTGGTGACTGACAAGTCCTACCTGCTCAAGTTCTTCGGATCCTCCCTCACACGACTCACTTTTGAATGGTATTCAAACTTACCAGCTAGATCCATCAATGATTGGTCGGACATGCAACGACAATTCCAAGAGCAGTTCCACGTCACCAAAAGAGAAGTGACTGTGGCCGAGCTATATGCTTCCAAGTAAAAGAATGATGAAACTACTTTAGAATATATTAAACGATGGTGAAATCTCTATATGAGGTGCAGATGCCTGCCACACTAGGAAAATGTAGTGCAAATTTGCTATCAAAACTTGAAGCGGGGACTCCTCGAAAAGATAATTGGTATTGAAATCAGGTCTTTTGACCGACTGAACAACGTGGCGGCGGAGATCAAGGACTTCCTCTCTAGTCACTCTTCTGCTCTAGCCAACTGCTACAAGCCAAAGAGCTAAACAAGCTGATAGACGGCCCGCGCCCAAAGAAGTTCACACCGTTGACTTCAAGGAGTTTGAGTAGCTAAAAGATAAAGAAAAAGGTGTCGCCAACCCTCCCCTTGCCGAGCTTGATGAATAACAGGAAGGCCCATCCCTACGATCCAAAATGAAGAAGCTCTATTCTTTCCCCAAGGATAGAACCTGGGCCGTGTTCGAATGGGCCACTAAATACAACAAGATTACTCTTCCGGAGCCAAAGAGGCCGGGAGACGCTAGAAGAAAAGATGATCCTTGCTTTTGCCCGTATCACCAAATGATCAGGTATTCCATTGAAGACTGTTATCATTTCAAGGATGCTATTGAAAGGCTGATGAAGAAAGGGGAATTATAAATGTGTAGATAGATTTTCCTACCTTCCTTAACCCTTCATTAATCTCTCTATTATATCAATAAGAGAAATAGATG